>CM029115.1:24400000-24445000 GCA_016859345.1 Istiophorus platypterus
ACAACGCGAATGAGAACTCTGTGTGCCACCCCCCCATGTCTCCATCCATCAAACTCACACACATTGAGGCGCTGATGTGCGTTTATAAAAACACAGCCCTCTTTGTGACCTTGAGCTAATCAATTGTGCTCGACTGTGACTGCTGGGGAGGAGGCATCCCCCTGGAGGAGTTGTTTTTTTTTTTTTTGTTTTTTAAAGGCAGGAAGGTAAAGTCAAGGTGGAGTCTTTGAAAGTACTGTGGTTGCGTAGTAGAGCCAGTAGTAGCTTGTTAAAGTGTTGAAGTGATTTATGAACACTGGAGGAGGACCAACAGTTTCAAATGCTTAAATAGGGCTAACATCAAGTACAATTCAAATGTATCACAACCTAGGACTTAATCTATTTTTATAGTTTTTGGCCTCAGAGCTTAGACATTAACAAAGTGAGTACAGTATTATTATTATTATTATTGTCAGAAATAATGGCCACAACTGTGGTTGTTTTTTAAAAATATATAATGGCTATTTTTCGGCGAAGGGACTTCTGACAGGCCTGAATATACAAAAACAATATGCTTGTGCACGTACTCACAAGGACAACAGCAACTGTCAGGTCTTAAGGACCAAGAGATCAACTTTCAATAGGAAAAACAAACTATGGGAGAGCTGGGAGGGAAAAAAAGTCATTTCTAAGATCTGTGAGTTACTGATAAGAATCTAAAATCAATTAATTGAGGGCTTTTAAAAAATATATTTAAAAAATATAACACTGAATTTCCAAACTTTTTATTTAATAAAAACTACAATAAATTCAGGTATGTTATGGAAAATCTGTAATGTATATAAGGATACTGAGCAGGGAAGATTAACAAAGTCTTGAAACACGGCAGAAAACACATCGCAGTTTTGGACTAAGGACTTGAAGAGACGGGACAGCTAATAAATGTATTGGAATCGAGTGCTTAGGTCGTTGCTTACTGAATGGCACTGATTGTGAAAGTGTTGGAACTGGACATCACAGGCACTAACACAGGGAGAGAAGATTAAAGGATTGTAACAGTGCCAGTCAGTGTGTGAATTATAACCGAAGAGAAACATACAGTTCACAGGTAAAATGAGGCAATAGGAACCCAAGCTGTCCGAGGACACTGCCCACTGTGTGTGTGCATGTTGCATTTGCGTATGTGTGAACTTTACTGTGCCGACCCCTGCAGGGGTCTGAGGAATCAACTGTCAAAGGTTTGTTAATAACTTATAACAATGCCAGTAGGGGGCCTAGCCTGATACCAGACACACACACTTATTTTTACAGTGAGTGTGTGTGGGTGTGGGAGAGATTGTGGTCATGAGTGCGAGTGTGTGTGGTTGTGTACCTGTCCCATCAGCCTCAGTGTTTAGCAGTATGTGGCCATGTGTTTGTCATAAAGTGAACCGCTGACTTTGGTTAATGGTCAAACTGAACGGTCTCCTCCAACAATTTGTGCAAAGTCACTGTGCCACAGTGAAACACACACACACACACACACACACACTCTTCCTCGCGGGATATAACAGTGTGAGTCAGTGTCAGTGTACATCAAGCAAAATCCCGGCCTGACTCTCAAGTGTCGGCGGTGTGAGATCACAAAAACACACACACACACACACACACACACACACACACACACACACACACACACACACACACACACACACACACACACACACACACACACACACAGGATCTGCCTCCTTTTAAGTCCAGGAATATCTCTTATTCTCGCAGGACAGATTTTTCCAGCCCTTGTCCACAACAGGAAGCGTTGCTCACAAATATGCTCTGGCGTAATTATCCAGGAATGCAACTAAAGCGACAACCAGATACAGAAAAATTAAATGCTGGTGGCTCCATCTCGTTTAAATTCAGAACATCTGAGTTGTTTTTTTGGCCACTTGGGGGCAGGAGAAACAAGCAAAGAACACAACGTCGACATATTGTCGTCACATTGTAGCCAAAAAGTTGTATATTTACACATCCAGCGGTTAAAGAACGACGACGTTGTTCATGTGAAGCCGTGTTTCTGGTCACCTGGTGAATGTTAGAGCAGTATTCACTCATTTAGCTCTACTTTTGGTCTCCACAACCTCCTGAGGGAAACTCTGGCTCTTCAACTCCTCAATGCTCCACCATGTTCACCAGCTAGATGGCTAACCTTTGACGTCTTTGTCCTTTGGACTGGGATTTTAGACCCCCCCCCCCAAATGGAAACAGCTTGTACTGCAGCCAGAAAATAAACTATGAGACCGGTGATAGTGAGCCTATAAACTTACGCACAGGACATTGACAGACAATGAGCTGAAACTCACACTAAACGTCTGCAAAGCCGAGCAGAGCTCCAGATTCAGGTGATAATTCCCTGCAGATTCATCACTACAATCATACATTGTCATTAGATGAAAACGATCATCAGCTGGAGCCCTGCACAAGACCAGAGACAACCCAGCAATAAATGAACCTGACTATTACCTGGAGTGAGGCAAGACACTGTACAGTATCTTTCCACCGACTTGGTTTCTAGATTTAGGTTATTCTAAAGCATCTGATGCTTGAAAGGAACTCGACAATACAATAGGAACGTCAGCAAGGAAACTTACAATGACATACAAATAAAGGGTAATGCTACAGAATAGTTTTAAAAAGGTTTATAAGCCTTAGGATTTAGCCTCCTTGTGTCCTGATTGTTATTTCCTGTTTATGACAAAATAGCTAGGGCTAAAAAAAGAAAAAAAAAACAGCTATTTTAGTATTTTAGCATCATTCCTTCCTCCCATCCAAATTTGATCTAATCACATGAACGAATTCGACTTTCCATACATTTCCAGAAGCCCGTGAACACGACGGTACGTAACTACCTCTTCCTGTGTAGACCGTCTGATCTGTGAGAATCACTGAGCATCTTCTCGGACACATGAATCATGCTGGTTATAAACAAACAGTCTCTCTGCCGACAGCGTGGATCACTACCGGGGAAAACACATGGACACACACACAGACACACTCACGATTCACAAAGACACATCCAAACGTTAAACACAGACACTATAAAAGGAGTGGAACGAGGACGCTGAATTATCCGCATCTGAGGTTTTCAGTTCTCATGGGTCTACTGGCCTCCCACACATCGATCTTACGGACACACACACATACACAATGCTAAAACTAGGAACAAACATGTAAACACATATGTCCAGAGATTCTGCTACGTTCATTCATTCATCCTGACAGAGCAAACCTTTTTGTGCCTTCTTCACACACTATTTCCCAGCAGTCATTCTGTTACTTAAACTGTATCTTCTCACAGTGGGAGCACCAATAGTTTTTTTTTCCTAACACTCTGCTGATTTACCTATGTACTCCTGTAACACTGTTATACTCACACTGAAAAGTTTTTAAAAAAGATTCAGGATAAAAGTCGATGAAACAGAAGCAGGTATATGGTCTTTTTTTTTTTTTTTAATTCCGCACCTTCTTCCCCCTTATTAAAACCTGGCATCTGCCCTGTGTGATTAGGATGTGTTTCCACATCAGGCGTCTACGAGAGTCTCGGTTTATGCTGAGCCAGTCGTTGCGACCACTCCCGCCGCACCAATGCCTCACTGACCGCTGTCAGCCGGCAGAAACTACAGCCGTCAAATTAAAGTCGCTTCCCTCTGCATCTCCCTTTATTTCCTCTGTTTCCCAAACTAGCACGTCTGGAATGCAAGCGTATAATTTTGTTTACAGGACAAATATGAGCAGTGTGCACACATACACTCGCCATTTTCCATGCAAGTTGTCTCCACACAGACTGGTCCGAGACCCGTCAGACCAAATTTCAGAGGAAGTTTATCTGTCAGGACTGAAATGCAATATGTGTCAGCGCAGTTCAAGAACAATAGCTCTCCTCATTTAGGTGAGCATCCACATTATGGAGCGGTTGTACCTGGAACCACCTGGATCTCGTCTTATTAAATAAATTTAACCACGTTTTACCTGAATTAGACATAATCTGACACACCTGCGCTGACAGAAAGAAAAGAAAAGCAAAAACAGCATTTTGAGTAAATACAGAACATGTAGAAGAGAGGGAATCATCGCTTCTGACTGAAAATCCGGAGGATTTTCCACACAGTCACACTCTTTATGTACACAGGACTATTTGAAACCACCCGGCTCCTCGGGCATCTCTCCCTCTTCACAAAGCAAACGGTGGAAAATTCCCTCCTTGGCATGCTGACACTAACACCCCCCCCTTCTGAAAAAAAAAAAAAGACAAAAGGTCTCGACGGATTATTCCACATGTGGGGTCCCAACGACAGCCATGATATCCGGCCCTACCGTGGGGAAAAAAATCTCACCGAAACGAACGGCGGGGGGCAGAGAGAGAGAGAGAAGGAGCCGAACCCGAAATAGATCCCCAGATTATTGGACTCGGCTAATGACTGTTTGTGAGGGGGGGGGCAAACACAATGACATAACCGTCGTGTGGGAAATAAATGTGTGCGAAAGGGTGAGATTAAGACGAGCAGGCATAACTTTCCCACCCTGTGGGATTCGAGCGCACGTGTACATGTACACAGAGCGAATACAGTAGACCTGCAAAAGCAGCGTCTCCTTTTTTTTTTTTTTTTTTTAAATTGCACGTGTTTACGGTGTGTGAACACACAAATGGAGGTGGAGACTCCCAGGTAGAAGTGTTTCAGTGTGTGTGTGTGTTTGGGATTAGTGTATTGACTGCTGATCGACTCCAGTGCCCGCCCCTAAGCTAACATCTTATATAATGGAGATCAATTAGCGGGAAGCAAGTCCTTTAGGACCAGAAACGCAGCTCTACTCCATCATTCTCTCTCTCAGCCAAAGGTCAATGCCGTCTGAAACCTCGTTCACCCTCTCTCCTCTTTCCTTTTATAACTTTCTCCCGTCTTCTTTTTTTTTAACCTTTGTCATAAACCTGAGGAGTCACTCAGAACTGAAAATAACTGGCAGTAACAATAAGAAGTAAAATTAATGGAAGAAATGTTATACTTCTTTGCCTTTAAATGAAGCTCTATTGTTTTCTTTTGTGACGACATTAAAGATAATTAAGGCACATTCATTTTTTTTATTTAGACAAATAATACTATTAATACATATTGAAACATGAAATGACTAAATTATTTCATTTTTGTTTAATTTGCTTTCAGAAATTCAGTTTCAGTAAAAGCACTCATGGAGCACACATAGAACTTGGGAGACAAGTGGTCGAAACTAATGTAGATCTTAAGGGAAAATCTGCCCCTAAAGGATTTTAAACAGAAAAATTATGGAGGAACTGACCTGCCTCACAGTAGTCTAACCCCAGGTTTGATTTCCTTCCACTGCTGATACAGCATGATTTAGAGATAATACAAATCGTCTTCATCACTGTCTCGTTGGTTTACATTCACTAAAACACTGTTTAATATTCAATTTGACGTTGACGAAAAAAAAATACTAAACACTGCCGCTAAGAATAGACTCACTGCAACAGGAAGTGGGTTCAGAGGTTGAGCTGTTCCATCCAGACCCACTGCTTTTCGCAATATCACTTTATTTAAATAATGCCACAGGCTACTTCAGTCGTTGACTGTACTTCCCCATTTTACCTTCCTTTTAAAAAAAATAAATAAAAACTAAACTCAAAACAGCTGATCTGGCTTTTTGTGAGATCAAACATCATCAACAGCCGGACGGCCTCTTGCCTCACGCAACTGCTCCGTGTGCATTTTTCTGTCTTCAACGTTAATCACCCCTTTAATCGCTTGCAGGATCTTTGAGAGGAGCTGGATTCGAATCAGCTTGAGATAAATATTTGGTGTGAACCAGATACAGATATTCATTATCCTCTCACTAGCAGAACAAGGCGCGCTTGTGCCGGATCAATTACTGCACAAACAGCATAAGGGAAATGGCACACGGCAATTTATCCAGTTTTGAACTGAGGTTTCTCCCTAAAAACCTATTAAAAATAAACAAATAAATGAATAAAAGCCTTTCGGCGTGCTGGATGAAAGACGAGACTACAGATTCACAGCCAACTCTGAAGCTGAGGTGGCAATTTCTGGCACTCCACCAAATCTGGCTATTAAAAAAAACAAAACAAACAAAAAAAAAACCTCAAAGTACCCGGTTAATCTCCCCGTCGGGTTAATTGACTTTGGATCAGCAGTGACATACAAGCTGTCGTCGTTGTTGTTGTTTATATCAACAAACACACACCGTGGTTTTTTTTTTTTTGGAATTTCCACCTCTTCTCAACTGCGGCATACACTATCTAGACGGCAACGAGCCACAACTTAGTGGATGAGTGGCTTATTTAAATGTAACAGCTGTAGCAGATTGTTGTGCTCTTGCAAACACGGCTCAGAGGAAAAATAACATTGCAAGGACAGTTTTGTGTGTGTGTGTGTGTGTGTGTGTGTGTGTGGGGGGGGGTTAGAGACTATCGCTGCCTTAGAGCAAACACTATGAAGAGGAACGCAAAAAATATAATCAATCACATATAGAGAAATTTGGGCCTGTGGAGCTGGTTTCTGTGTTATTAGTGTCTGGGAAGAGCAGCGGGGTTTTCGCTTATCACACACATTGCACATGAGATGGCGGAGTGTGTGTGTGTGCGTGCGTGTGCGTGTGTGTGTGGGTGCGTGGGTGCGTGTGTGTGTGCGAGATGTCTGTTCTTGTCGGGCTGCTGGGCCCACCGAACCCACACGGGGTTCACACAGAGCAGCGATGAGCAATGCCACATCAGGGTCAGCCAGGAGTCATGATACACAGAAAACCACCTGCACGTGTCATAGAAATCATGTCGTATGCTTTGCAGACAGTTAGGCCGCAATGACGTGTGTTTACTTGTTAAAACCACGGATGACTACATATTGGTTTGATTTCCTTTATTGTGAGGCTGTTTTCAAGAAACCCAAATCAAAACTTTGGTTGTTTTCAGACCCACTGGCGTCTTTTCTAGGGGAGCTACATGCCACTTGCCTCCCTTTTAATCTAAAATATATAACTTCTCCAAAATGTTGAATCTTATGCTTTTCTTGAAACCACATAGAAAAACTACAACTTCTGGCAAAATCAAGAAAACTGAGGAGATTGTATCATCATGTTTGCGATCGAGCGACTTTTAAACAGCCAGTTATGGGCTTGACAGAGTCCTGAGCTTCCCCTTTATCAAACCATAACTGAATCCGATTAAGGAGGGCTGTGGTCTCCCGGTTGATCGATCGATCGGTTGGTGGATCGGTTGGTTGGTCTCGTCCAACCAAATTCTCATTTGTCACACAATTGCCGGTGTTTCTGTCATGCGGAGAAAAGAGCTCATCCACTATTTTTTTGCAGCAGGGGTGGGGGTGGGGGGTTCTCAACTTTTGAACTCGCCCAACTGGAGGTGACCGCTAGGCCCAATTGAAGACCATGTCAAAAAGGTTTTACTGTGCTGCCGCGTTTGTTAAAGAGGACCAACAAAAAGTCAAGGGTTAAATTTACATACAGAATTTTGCACTTGACAGCTTGACAACCAACATGGCCGACCATGTTAAAACAGTAGCTAACTTGTCTGCGTTAGGAGGTAATATTTCAGTTGACAAAGATTTGCTTCAGTTGGCCGCAGCCAAAACATTTAAGAAATTCATTAACAGTTTAAAAATTATTCTAAGATGATCTAATGATGTTTTTGTTGAGCAGTTCCTCTCCAGTGACTCAACTTAAATTGAGAAACACACACACACACACACACACACACACACACACACACACACACACACACACACACAAACTAAAGCAAACACCGACACACTTTGCTTTATCGACAGTTTCGGGACCCCATGATGGGTCAGCCGCTGTGCACGACGCCTACTGCCATCTGCCACAGGCTCCCACAGGCAGAGCCACACACAAGAGCAACAGGACCCATCGCTCGGCGCAGCTTAGCCCGGCGAGGGAGTGACTCGACAGGTGGAGAGGAGGAGGAGGTGGAGTTGGAGGTGGAGGTGAGGGTCAAAGAAAGGGAGAAGGAGGAGGAGCGTGTGTGTCGGTGCAACGTCATTCTTGTAGGTTTTTATCCAGGCTGGAGCAAATATTTGGAGAGCGGGATGAGTTCATCGCAGTGAGTGAGAGGAAACACACACTCACAGTTCGTACCTGGTCTTTCAAAAGTTTTCTGACATTAGGCAGGGAAACACAACTTATTACATCATTGTATAAACTTGATTTCCAATATTACAGCCCTGCATGTCGACATGAGGGCCTGACAAATGGACCGTATGTTTCCTTTGCAACTCTTTTGGAAATTGCGTGTCAGCCGAAACCCTTTCCTCTTTTCTTCAAAACTTTTGCCCACAAATCCTTTTTTGAAACAAAACCTTAAAAAGAAATAAAACAAACAAAGAAACCAACTCAAGCCTTCAGCCAACTTGGACGAGATGTCCTGATAGGAATCAGTAACGATGTATGCTCCAAAGTCTACATTTCCATCAGGACCGGGCAAACTCCATCTGCAGATGAGGGCCCTGTGTTTCTTCTTGAGCGGCTACTCAATGGACCCCGTGTCCAGAGAGCTTTGTCGGGTACTGTTTTCCAGATGAGGTACGGGGTGTGTATTCAACGTTAATACTTGCACACCGGAGACTAAATAATTTTTCGTAGCTGAATCTGACTATATACAGAGACGTCTATAGAAGGTAAAACTAGATATTTTTTACAAGCTTGAACACATGTAGGTGTGTACGGGTGTGTGTAGGGTTGTGTGTTTCAATCTACCTGTCCGTGTGCATGTATGCAGAAAGCAAAAACATAAAAAACAAAATATCCTTTCTAAAATAAATAAATAAATGAATAAATCTTCTGACAGCATTGTGAGCAACTATGAGCACCTTCGCAACTGTTGTTTAATCACCCCCCCCCCCCCCCACACACACACACACACACACACACACACACACACACACACTAACACACACCTGTAGGATGAGAACGAAGTAGTCGACAGGCTTGCCCCTCTGGTAGACGTAGTGGTGCGGTGAGCGCTTGTCGCTGTCGCTGAACTTGATTTCCTGGATCACATCGGGGTGGCGCAGGATCCGCAGCAGCACCTTGTCTGAGATCTGGGACGGGCTGAACAGGCTCACCTCTGGTGGGGAGGGGAGGGGGTGGAAAAAAAAGAAAAAGAGAGACATGAGAGGCTTTTCACTTCTGGTCAAAGCGCAGGGTCTTTTACAGCCATGCAACATAAGCTGTGATACGCCTGTGGAGTCTGTCAGTACACAACAGATATTCCATAAATTAGCACAAGCACTGTCTTCTCAGGAGAGATCGCCAAGATCAGCGGCCACTTTGCTATTTTTATTTAATCACTGTTATTACTTAAGCTAACCGGCTGACCCGGGCGCCCACGTGATTCATAGTCGTTATCTGTAGTAGAATTTGGATCTGAAATGGTTACATAAGCGGGTGTGTGGGCAACATTCGCTCGTACAGCGGGCGAACCTGCGCTTGACAATGCAGCGCGACAGCGCCAGTGATAACAGCCTTTGCCTCTACAAACTGGATTGATTAAGAGGATTACAAGGGCTGATCGAGCAGAGTTTAACAGCCACCGTCCCGTGAGCCTCATCTCTAACCGACTTCATGGCTCTTTTTCTTTTCTTTTCTTTTTTTCCCCCACATTTCCGTGACAGGCCGCGGCAGCTTTTGAGGGCAGCGCGGCCAAGGTTGAACACCCCTTGACGAGAGGGCAGAAAGAGGAAGCGAAATCGTCTTGGCCTCACCATGGGCATGTGGTGACGCAATCGAAACAAGATCCATCACCCTGCTGAAACATTTACATCAGGTTTCGAAAACGTGAGGCTCTGAATCTGAGTTGCCTCAGATGTCCAGCGTTTGGTCTTAACTGTAAATCCTTACAGTAGATTGATATTTTTTCCCAGATTTACTTTTTACTGATGTATTATCTCTATATTTGATTTTCTTTGTCCGTTGTTGCCTTTGTTTTGTTGGTGTTTCTTTCTTTTTACCTTTCTTTTCCCTGAGGGATCTTGTGTCTTACTTTTTCCTGAAATGTTTTCTAAGAATGTGGATAATTGCCAAATGAAATATAGTAAGGTTGAAACAATTAGTTAATTACTTAGGCAACTGACAGAAATATATTCGCAAGCTATTTTGATCATCAGTCACTCGTTTCAGTCATGTTAAGGAACATTTTACACTGATTATCTGTGGATCTTTTGACTGAAGATGTCAGCTAGGGCTCTGAGAAATTATAATGGGCATGTCTGCTCTGTTTGTGAAATTACACAGACCAATGTGATGATTATTTTTGCACAGCCAAAATAATAATAGTAATAATAATAATGGACATATACTGGACATTTACAGTGATGTTGACTAATGTGCATTGTCCCTTTTAGATTAAAAAAAAAATGGGTGAAAAGTATTTGGTTTTCCTGCATTTCAGGCTGTTGCAATTGGAGCTCAGCCATAAGCACCTTGATTGCTGTCTGAACAAAGACAAACACTTCAACCTGCAAACAGAACCCTATGGAAAACACACAGTGAGAGGTGAGGCGTAAATTGCCAGTGCTGGAATTCATCATCTAGAAGACAAGCGGGCTCCTTTCATTAAGTTTTATCTGTTATGTCAAGGAGTTCACCTGCTTTTCTCAACTAAAAACAAAAAAAAGAAAAAGAAAAAGAAAAAGAAAACAAAAAACCCCTGTGACTTCCTGCAGTGGCTCAGATGAAATGTTCCATGACTTTTCCAGTGATTTTCCATCACTGAGTCCACACACTTTTGCAGCCAGTGAGTTTTTTATATCTTTAATCTAGAACTACAGACTGACTGAGCCAGCTGTTACAAAACAAGAAAAGTCCTCAAACATATTTAATGAAGCATAACATTATGCTGTCATGATGTACTTGTAAAATTCCCTTTCCCTGTATGGAAAACATCAGTCCAAGGCCAGCAGTACTCAAGATATCCCATGACACATATCAGCTGCAACAGAGATGAGACACAATCTAAAAAAAAATGCTGGGTAGTGATCATTTTTTTAAAAGAAGGAAAATAAACAGGGAAACTTCCTGGACTGGTATGCATGACCAACTAAACAGAGCATCTAGAAAGGGGAAAAAAAGAGGCCGACATCCTGAGAAAGAAAACAGAAATAACGTAAGCAGACACTGATGTAATGCCCCGTGGTATGGGGAAGACCCCGGTGCATCACGCACCAAGGCATCGGCTGGGGGGTGGGGGGTGGGGGGGGGGCCACATCATGCTAGCGGTGGCTAGTGCTAACGGCCAACTGGCAGAACGTGTCATCTGACGCTCGGCCACCGGGCGGCCAGTACCGCGCTCTCGAGTGACTTGCAGTGGCGCTGGCACATCACATACAGCTGGCCCCAGTCCAGGGTCTTGGTGTGGTGGTGGGGCACAGGCAGGGCAAGCTGCTTGGTTCTTAAATAGATCTTCCAAAATAAAAAAATAATGACCACATTTAACCTCCTCACTGCAAGTCTGGGCCTGCCTTTCTTGTCAGATGGGCAAGATGAAAGGGTCCATCCCTTCCCGACATCCCGGGGAAAATCATGTAGCTTCATAACGAAGACGTATGTTCAAATGTACACTTGGTTTACAACTTGTAAATGATCTAATGGACGTGTGGGAGCAACATTATGCTTATCAGGGGTCTGCGTGCGCACGGTTTCATCATGCCGCTACCCACCTGTAGCCAGGAAGCGGTGGGCGGCAAGCAGCAGCTGAGGGGAGATCTTCACTTTTGATTCGCTCTCATGCTTGAAGGCTGAGAAGTCTCTCTTGTTCTTGTTGGGCGCCACCTTCTTCCTGGTGCGGTTATCGGCTGGGAAGTGACACACACACACACACACACACACACACACACACACACACACACACACAAGGCAGACAAAGTTATTCATCATAAAATGTACACTTAGATCAAAATGCTTGCAGAGTCAACAGAACTGCTGCACAGGGATTTTAAAGTAGCTAATTTTAAATCAGCTGCACTGCAAAGTGATACCAGTGACTTACTGTTTAATCTCGTAAACCTACACCACCGTCTAAGTGCCTGAAATAGTCTGTTGTTCTCTTTGAAATACATGTTATCTCAAAGATAAATTAAGATACTAGATAATGAACAATTAAACAGCTGAGTTTGAAATAAAAACAATCCTATTTTGACTGATGACTAAGACAAGCTGGGCGATAAGTTGGGCGATAAGAGGGACAATAGCAAAGTCAAGCTCACTGTAAAGGTCTGACTCGTCCAGAATCTCTGATTTGATTATCTCCTCGATCACGTCCTCCAGTGTGACCAAGCCCAGCACTTCGTAGAAAGGATCTCCCTCCCCCTCGTTGTTCACCTTCTGCACAATGGCCAGGTGGGATTTTCCTGAGCGGGACAAAAGCAGGCATTAGCTACATCAGCAGCTGAATCCATCTACAAATTAGTTATTCAATCGCACCTACAGAAAACATAGGGTTAAAAGTCAGGGCCCGAAATGAAAACCCTGGTTGTTCCTCTGGGTGTTGTTATCAGAAGAATTTGAATTAATAGTCAGAGGAACAAACCATGATGAGTTTATATCAGCAGCTGGACTATTTAAATCCGCTGCAGATGCACATGAGTGCCACATGAGGCATTTGGAGGGTGTTAATGTACAGGTGGAAAACAACTGTGACATGCTGGCAGTGATAATGTGGCAGAAAAGGTTGCATTGACTCAATAAAATAGAATTAGTTTACAGACTCGTGTAAAAAATATGTATATATATATGTAAAATATGTAAATGTATATTTATATATATATACATATATATATATATATATATATATATACACACACACACATCTCATATATACATATATACATATATGCACACACACACACATTTACAACAAGTGCATCGATTACAAAAATCAGAGGAAATCTGTGTGAAGCTGTGTCGGCACCACATCCCTTCGGATATCGGCTCCCGTTCTTTCCACGTGACCCCTCCAGCGTTCCTCTGCGCGAACGGATAAAGAGCCGGGCTAAGCCGCATGGTTTGCTCTGGCCCCTGGTAAATTGCTGCACAAACGGCAAACAGCGATTTTACGACTAATCCTATATAAACAGCAGCCAGGGCAGAGCAGGGTAATAAAAGGGGGGGCGGGGGGGTCAAGGCGACATTACAGTCATGTCTTGCTCATGTTGGTACATTAGGTAATCGTTTCCTCGCTTCCACAGCTTTAGATCGCCGTCCCCTAAGGGTACTTGCTTCAATGTTTCTTAGCTTCATTCCACATCTTCCTTCGAAATAATAGTGTACAGTACTTTACAACATAATGGGCCCTGATGTGCAAACTGGTAGTCTTTCAGCAGGTAATGTAACACCGAGCCCCGATGGTAGTCGAGATATCATTGTTTACAGTGTCCTCTGTTGACTTTTCTACATTTGAGAGTTCTTGCTCAGAGACTCGCGTCGAAGAAGTAGTCAAGTAGTAGTAGCGACTGAGGGGTCAGACCCATGCGCCACTGCGTAGACCCCTGAACGAGCCCCCCTTTCCAGGGAAACAATCATATGGTGATGGATTCCTATCTGGGAAAAATGGCTTTTGTTCCCTCGTTAACCTCGACTCTCCCCACCGCAGACACCCTGTTAATGTGTACGGGTTGTTAGGGCCAGGGTTGGGTCCGGACTTTGGCCAAGAGTGTTACTGTACAACCCGAAGAGACAGACAGACACACACACACACACACACACACACACATGCTCCGCCAGAGCCTTCACACAACAAAAACCCTACAACGTGCAGGTAGGCGATGGCCGCGGTGTCAGAGTGAGCAAGGACTGGGCCCCCAGTGACGCCCTGAATTATTAACAACGACGGGAAGCACTCAAGAGGGATATATTTTTTTTTTGGGGGGGGGGTATGTCTGTCCCTGAGTGAATCAATTCTCTGCCCATGCGAACACACAGCAGAGTCACGTGTGCAAGCAACCACCCTCTGTTTGGCCCACACACACACACACAAACACACACACACACACACAATTAAGAGTCTTGGTTTGGACAGCAGGACAGGTGGAGGCCAGGGACACGATCTGAGTCCACAATAAAGGGGGAGTCAGTCAAAATTCAGCATCCGATTAAGCCTCTGTCGCACTACACAGAAACAGACACAGACAATACAACTCATTCTTCCCTGAAACGACAAGTTATCCTGCAGTGATGAAGGATAAAAACAAAAAGAAAAGGAGGAGGCAAGGGGGAGCGAGAAGTCGCACAAAGGTCCATGGACCGTGTGCGTTTCCAAAAAGAGAGCAAGGAGATCAATGGGATTTACGAAGAGCTCGTATGACCAGCAATTAAAAGAAGACCGGAGGCTTTGAGTGTTTTTACTGTGTGTGTGTGTGTGTGTGTGTGTGTGCGTGTGTGTGTCCTTGATGTCTGCCTGCATGTCCTGACACACACACAGACACACAAACACGCACACGCACACTCACATACACGTACTCTACACATTCTCAGCTTTGACCTTGCTGTTTTTTTTGTGTTTTTTTTAACTACACCGACAGAGGAATCCGTTTCCCAGCAGGTCTCGCGTCACTTTACTGTGGGAGCCTGTGATGTTAAGATGCGAGATGTCAAGGCGGTGGGCGGACGGTTCGCTGTATATTTAGTCTGGAATCTGAAGTCCCGGGGGGCGGCGAGGCCGAACGTTGAACGACGGTCACAGCCAGCTCTCTCAGGCATGATTTGTTTACGGTTTTTCATCCGTAGATTGGTTATTTTTCTTCTGAGTAAGGTTAAAAAAAAAAAAAATCCATTCACCATTTAGTCGGTATAATGTCGGATGTAATGATGAGATGTATTTCACAAGTTTCCCGAAACAAACTGGTGTTTTCATTTTCACTAAATGAAATTACTTGCACGATGTGATTGATTCAACCAATCAACTCATCATTCAAGCCAAATATGGGAAACTGGAGAAACTTAAAAAGTAACTAATGTAGCTAACATTTATTTCAATTATGGATTAATCATTAGTCTATAAAATTGCAGAAATGTCCATTGTGTCCAAAAGGCCAAAGTGATGTCTTCAAATTCCTTGTTATTTCTCTAAGAAACTGTCCAAATGCCAAAGATATTTGGTTTAATGTCAGGTGTGGCAAAGAGAATCATCAAATCCTCATGTCAGAGGTGAGAATATAGAAATATTTGACATTTTTGCTTTTAAGAAACAATTGAAACAATTATTAGACCAACAAAACAGTGAGAGAAAGAGTCTTTTCAGTTCCAACAGGAGTGATACGTCTCCTCCAACAAAATCCTCAGCCGATCACTTCACCTCAATTGCAGATGATCAGCTTTAGCTTGAACAAGGACCTTAAACATTCAGATCAAGGGGTTTGTGTAAAATAAAATAAAAGAGTAAGAATAATTAATACAAAAATAAAACATTGTGAATCTCTTTACTATGGAGCCTCTACCGAGTATCGTTTTTTGTCACGAGGAATTTCCCCCTCGTCTCACTGGCAGCTGCATCATTTACATAAACACAAGTATCAGATCAGACTCAGCAAGGGATGCTTAATAACTAAAGGACTCAGATCAGGATCAGGACCAACAAAAACAAATCAATACAGAAAAAAACTAATCCCTCAATGTAACCCAACCTGATTGGAGGCACGTGCTAGTGCCTTGCAGACAGGTACTTGAACTCCTTGGAAACCAGCAGGTGTTCAAGGATGATCTTCGGTCCAACGCACAGACCCACACATACTCATATACACACACACAGGGGAAGTGGCGTTCAAGTTCCACGGGATAAATGTGATAAAAGCGGGGATTTTTTTTTCCAGGGGCAGTCAGTCTATGCTGGGACGGCAGTGCTTCCCGATATAAGGACGACGTGTGATAATATGTCGCAGGACCAATGTCAGTGTGGTTTTCACTCGACACTGATCTCTTAATGTGTTATCTCCCGACCCAAAATCCTGTTTCATCAGGAATTATGTTAAGTATGAAGGGGAATGATATAGTTTCATGGGACTTTCGGGGTGTGATTTTGACGGGACGGGAGAATTTTTTTCATCTGTGTCCCACGGTAAGAAAACCTCCGGGTACATTTACTAGCAGATTGTTGTTCATTCCACATGAGATCACTGCGGCAACGAAAATGGAGTCATCTTGTAATGGAAAAGGCATCCTGTGTGTGTGTGTGTGAGTGTGTGAGAGAGAGAGAGAGAGAGAGAGAGAGAGAGAGAGAGAGAGAGAGAGAGAGAGAGAGAGAGACAGAGAGACAGAGAGACAGAGAGAGACAGAGAGAGACAGAGAGAGAGAGACCTCTCCCCGTGGTGCTGAGTCAATATTTCAGAGGAAGTAGGACCCCGGGGGACATACTTACCCCCGGTTACTGGAGAGTCAGTCACTCAAGAGTCTATCGACCTCTTCAGAATATACATGCTTGCTCGCTCGTGCATGAACACGAACACACACACACACACACACACACACACACACACACACACACACACACACACACACACACACACGAAGGGTCCAAGGAAGTTCAGCCAAGTACATGCAGCTTTCATCATTCAGTGTCTGACCTGTGTCAGCTGCATCTACAATTTAAAAAAAAAAACAACAAAAAACACAAATTCACCAAGCTCCCGTGCGTCCGTCGCTGCCGATTTTCAGACGAGAGGTGAGACGAGAGATTAGGTGACCAAGTCGGCACGGCACACTCGGCTCACACAGAAATACACACTCACTCACTCACACACACACACACACACACACACACACACACACACAGCTTTCACTAATCAAACTGAGAATATGACATGACAGGAGAGCGTTTTTGGGTTTGTTTGTTTTTTTTTGGGGGGGGGGTTAAAATCTGTCCCTCCATCTCTCTCGCTCTTTCACACGGGCAGAGCTGAGAAGAGCCGAGGTGACAGCGAACGCCGTCGGCGCTCCTCGACTTTGTGAGATCTTCAGACTGGTCGACTCACCACTTCTGTGTGACAACCTCTTATTAGCTGCCAGCTCTACTTTGCTTTTTTTTTTTTTTTTTTTTTTAAATATGTGTGTTTTCAAGCTTTAAACTCAACCACAAGTGTGTCGATTGAGATGAATTTGTCAAATAAAGACACGTTTAAAGTGAGCTTCTACAGTTTCATCCAAAGCGCTTTGTATTGTGTCACTTATTCACCTACTCTCTCTCTCTATATCTCCCTCACACACACACACACACACACACACACACACACACACACACACACACACACACACACACACACGCACACGCACACACACACAAAAACACACAAACATCAAGAGCAACTGAGTTTCCCTGTTTTGCTTAAGGACACCACAAATGGAAAGAACAATATATATATTTGATGTAAATTCAATGGCAAATACTGCAATACTGGGTGCATATTTCCCAGAGAATTCCTGACATTTCTCCTTCATATGTTTGTTTAGGAAGAGTTTGCATCAAGTCTCGCCCATCAGTTTATTAGCTGCTCATGTTTTTAATGCGCAAAGAATCGTTTGCCATTCACAGTCACATATCATCATCAGTTGAACCGTACCCATGTATCTATGCTTTTCGCACACACGTGCCGTTTAATCCTGGCCGGTCCGGCAACCTTCCAGGGCCGCCTCCCCATCCCCCCGGGCTGTTCCTGTCGCCGGCCTGCGAGCCCGGGTCTGTTTGTTGACATGAAACGTCGGCGACAAAAAGACGGGAGTTAGAGCGACTGAGTCTGTATGGGAAAGGAATGCCACACGCATACCGCCCACGCACATAAAAAACACAACCAAACCCCCCCCGGTTGGGTTAGGGTCGGGGGGGGGGGGGGGTCAACTGATGATGATATGTGACTGTGAAAGGCAAAGGATTCTTTGCCCATTAAAAAGATGAGCAGACTCGATGCAAACTCTTCCTAAACAAACACATGAGGGAGAAATGTCTGGGGGAGCAGACATCGGCGGCACCGACCACCAACCGCAAAACATGAACGCTGGGAGGGGAGGAAACAAAGACGCATGCCTGCAAATATGCATGTGCAAAGCCTCCACACAAACACACACACGTGGACATACAGTATACATACACACACACACACAGGCTTGTTGTGCAGGACAGGTCAAGCTCTTCTCACCTGATTTATTCCAGCTAAAACCTGGAGCATCATGCAGACCAAGCTCCTCTGATCTTAAGGAACAGCAGAGCTGTGAAGTAATAGCTGAACTGATTATATTCTGCTTGGCGGTTTGATCCCCGATTATTTAAATTTTTTATTTATCTATTTATTTAGTTGCTTTTTTTTTTAAAGACACAAAACTACTTTGCTGCTTCTCATATCGACGTCCTCGCCATTTTTTGAGGGAGAAGTCGAGGTAGTGAAATGTCAAGGTTCGCGTCCTGACTCCCTCAAGAAGATAATACTTTAAGTATTACTACTTCAATACTTTAATACTTAAAATTGTTTTCTGAACCAGATTGCATAATATTCAATGGTTATGGCTTCTCAAGCTCATTCTTTTCATGAATTATTTTCATTATCAATTAAACTGGAAATTATTTTCTCAATTAACTCACTGGTCTATAAATTTTCATTAAACTGAAAAACTGGAGAAGTCCATCACAGCTTTTCGAGAGGCCAAGGCAATGTCTTCATGTCTGCTTTTGTCTGACCAACAGTCTGAAACCCCCCCCCAAATATATTTAAAACGGTTTAAAACAGCAAATCCTCACAATAGTTGGCAAATTAATTTTCTAGTTTTTTCAACTAGCTCCATGTTGTATTTCTAGTCCTGTTGCATGTCAACTTGGGAGGTTACTTATCACAATTTTTTGGCCATTTTGTTGTGCAAACCAAGAAATAATCACTGGGATGAAATGCTATATTTTCTTGACGGGCTATTGAACGCAGTCTTAGTCTTGCCGGTTATGGCTGGGAAATCAGACCTCGATACTTTCCGAGCACCAACAGGATTGCGTCCATGGCACCTGCATCCAAAAAAATGTACAACTGCTGAAAGGCTCGGCACTGAATAGATTTCCTGATCGGATACTGCCTCGCTTGGTTCTCTTTGTTAGTTTATGGTTGTTGAACATTTTATTAAAGGTCATATGAAGCCGTCGTGCCGAGACAAAATTAAAGCCTGCAGGTTTTCGCTGAAAAATGTGTTTATATTCGGGTAAGTGTATATTTAGTGTCTTTCTGGTGGTGGCAGCAAAACTTGGGAAATATGCACCCAAGTGGTTATGTCTCTCGTTGTATTGGTTTGCCCTCTTATGGACATGATGCGCAGAAATAGATACTTGAATGGTTTGGACCTGTGTGTATGTGTATAGTTTTTTTTTTTTTCTTTTTAGAAGGAATAATCAAACACCATTTTAGGCCAATTTTGACGATGCTGGTTTATATCAGGCCCTGTGTTACATAACAAAGACCTCAGCTCTAACAAATAGACAAGACAGCTGTGTGCGCCCGTGTTCAGGACGTCAAGTAATTTCTGCTGAGCCACTATTTCTTCGTGCTGACTGATATCATTATGGCACAAGGAGGTGTCGATGGGACACGCACAGACAGACAGACAGACAGACAGACAGACAGACACACACACACACACACACACACACACACACACACACACACACACAAAGTCGAAGCTGAGAGCAGCACTGTCAGCACTCTGAGTGCAGAGCAACATGACAGGAAAAGAAGAAAAAAGCAGCAGGCGGCTGAACAGAAGGAGGATCGGGTGAGAGAGACAGAGAAAGAGAGAGAGAGAGAGAGAGAAAACTACCACCCCTGATTTCCAGCTGCCGACTGTTCCCAGTCTCGACGAGGGTTCGCTTCGCGCTTGTCCACACCTCTCGGGGCTGTGGCGTAACATAACAATCGCCATCATCACGGCGAGATTGTCTGGTCAGTTACTGCTGCCCCGGGGTAAAAGGACGCGCTGTCGATCTTAACTTTTGGCCCTATTGAGACGAGGGGTCCTGTAAGGGCTCAGAACATGGAAGTTTTTAAACATCCGCCATCTGCTGAGGAAAAGGGATATGACTGAGAGCTCCGGAAGAGCGACTAAAGGGTCTTCGCGTTGAGAATGTTTTGTCAACTACTGTTCCAAGAATCAAATGTCAATCCTGAGTATTAATTTCAGTATTTGGGGGGGGGCAAGTTCTGAACACAATAGTGACCTGTTATCACTTTTTAGGTTGATATTGTGGACACTGTTGGCAAAGAATTGCTTATTTACACTTCTAACAGTTGCTAAGAGACATTATCATGTGTTTCTGGCCACCTGCTGAATGCACGTCCTTTTATTCTCTCTCTTAAAGCTCTTTTTTGGTCTCTACAAAATCCTGAGGGAAATATCTGGGTCTTCAGCAGCCAGATGTGCCGCCGTGTTTGGCGCCGAGCAGGCGGCGTACGGAGGGTTTTCAGAGCTTTTTTTTTCCACTGAACAAACAGCCGCCTGTTACAGCGAAACATGAGAGTGGCGAGAGTGAAGCAAAGACAGAACGTTAATTTAAGGACTGGACATCTAAACAACGAGCTGAAACTCCCCATAAAATCATGAAAAGCCAAGAGGAGCAGCAGCGTTGATAATTCTCCGCAGGTTCATAACTGCGATCGACCACTTTAACGTTATCCCGTTGTTTTCACAATGTCATTTGTTAGTATGAAAGAGTATCATAAATTATAGCTGCTTCAAATGGCAACAATTTAAGATGTTCATATTTTTTTTTCATGGCCCCAGGACAAAAGGTGACGAAGAATGTGCTGTGGAAAAAAAAATTTGCTTTATAGCCTAAAAATAGCAACAGACAATGTAAGAATGTATTTCCTCAGCTGACTCTGGACCAGTCTGAGAGACAGAAGAATCATCTGCCTGTGCAGCCAACGGTCTTTCAGATTAAGCAACTTTTTTTATTTACTTATTTATTTATTTAAACATGTTTGTAGCTACGGTTGTAGCAAGCGGTCACGGGACCCAGATAAATTATGCAGGTTTTATCTTGCAGAAATGAAATCAGAGCAGCGCAGCGTCAGGAAGTCAGCTGACGGGAGTGTGAGTGAGGGAGTGGGGTTGTGTCAACACGTGTGTACTGTGTGTGTGTGTGTGTGTGTGTGTGTGTGTTCACTCTGTATGACTCAGCGTGACACCTCTCTTAAAAATGAAAAGGCAAATATTCTTCCCAGACACATGCAAACACAACAAACTGGGGGGGGAAATAAAATAGATGGTGGCAGGGAACCGATTTGTGGCAGAAAGAAAGTAGTAAGAAGCTGGTAAAATGCACCAAAGGGTTTTCAGAGGCTGTGGCTAGTTGTGCTAAGTCTCCTAGCACCAGAGACTGCTAACTCGTTAGACCAGAACAGCAGGAAAAAAAAAAAAAACAACACATTTTAAAGGAGCAGTCCACTGATATGGTGGAGGACTTGCATCAGGTAAAGTTAAAAAAAAGCCCCTACAACAACAACAAAAAAACACAAGATCCTACATTCCCCATAATGCAACGAACCCCTCCTGTCCAGGAATTCCCTGTTTCAGTTCCTTAGCACAAGCTTCCGGTTATAATTTTGTAGTCTACAAGCCCACAGCGCTGATAATGACAACACTGTTGGGGTTCATTTTTCAAAACCTCCCTTGGAGCCACCGTCAACCCTTGATTTAGGATTCGAGGAAAAAAAAACAAACAAAACGGACGAGGGCCCCCCTTTATTTCAAAAATCCCACCATTCCTCTGGCTATGGTTGCGTGGGACACGCCCCGAACTGGTCTCTCTGTTTGAGGGACTCGCTCGGACGCAGCGCCGCACCAGAAGGTGATCGCAGATGGGCCGAGCGCCAAAAACGCCAACCTGACCCGTGGGGAACTGCGGAACTCTGTCATACCCCTCCGCAAAAAGTGGAAGACGAACCCCGGTCAGGGTGAGTTATGTTCAAACCGCGCGGCCTATTTTCCCTTTCTCAAAATTATTTATAAAAACAGCTCCTGGTGAATAATTCAGATGGCAATTTGACAATTTTTTCCCTCCCATGAGTGTTTGGTTATCTGATATATTACTGTTTTGCCAGTTCAACTCACTGACACACTTCCAGATCTAATGTGAATTTGTTACATAAGCCCTCTAAGGTTCTCAAAGAAAGGGTGAGCTTCTCTTGTGCCGCAAAAGTGTTTGTGGCGTGTTTTATTGGCTGTAAAAAGCTGTTGTTCCATGACAGTCAAAACAAAAAAAAGAAAGAAAAAAAAAAACAAGGACAGATGGGACAGAGACAGACACAAAGAAGAACTGGAAGGTGGAGACCGAGGACGGAGTGAAAGAGGGCAAGACACACCCATTACACAAGGAGGAGGACTGGAGATTCAGGTCTGCCCTTTGACAACCTTATCAGGGTTGAGTTTGAATAATCTGTGACTCAAAGTTATTGAGCTCCTCGCTTAAGTTGGAGCTGGACACAGGAACTCCTCCGCCTTATTTAACATTTGGGCTAGAGACCAAGGTCGGGTCCGGGTTGGATCAAGGGTTAAGACGAGGGGGGTTGGGGTCTGAGACGGGAAGGCGTTGACTGGAAGGTTCCTCTGGTGTCCAGCATGTACAGGGAGTGTCACATGCCTGGCCTCATTTGGGGGGGTGGGGGGCAGGACGTTGAACAAGTGTGTGTGTTTAAGGCACGGGGCAAAGGTCGCGGAGGCCGGGCCATCAGATCCCATGAAGGAGGGAACAGAAAAGTGTGGATTGAATAAAGGAAAGAAAAACACGGGGGGACGGCAGAAGTGAGCGTATAAAAGAGACTCGTACGTAGTTGTACACAATCACACGTACACGAGAAACGCAATGTCATTTCAAGTAACTGCAGTAGTTGCTGAGAAAATAAGAAAACGTTTAAAAAATAAACATCTCATCTCATTTATTTTTATTATCTTTGACAAAAATAAACCAAAACGACTTACTAGGCTTTTCCAGAACATTTAACTTCAACCCAGCTTGACTTTTACAGTCAATTTACGTTTTCGGTTCATCGGTTAATAAATGACCTCACTGATTAAACTCTGCAATCCTGTACAACTGTCTGGCTCACGATGGGTGGAAATTTTTTTTTTTTTTTAAATCGAAATTTTCAAGATCTTTTTTTTCTTTTCTTTCATTTTCAAACCTGCAGCCCCTCAGACCATCACCAGTCTCCAGAGCTTAAGGTGATGTTTTTTAAAAAAAGAAAAAAAAAATTCCTCCGTTTCCACCGGATCCTGGCCCTGTTCCGTCCAATTTCATTTTCAATCTGCAGACAGGTTTTTGTTTGTTTTCTGTTTTCTTGAGATGCACGGCTACCTAACAGACAAACGGTCATTGAAACCGAGAGCACATGTAGCGGGGTCTGACGGGCTGGGCGGGGCGGCCAGATAAGTGCCCACACAGACACACACTGATAAGGAGCAGACAATGCAGACAGTCCGGACAAAAATTTTAAAAACCAACACACAAGCTGGTCTGTCTCCTGGGAGAGAGTTGATGGGAACGCTGTGTTTACTCTTGGAGTCTGAGAGCGGCCAATTAAATTCAGGTTCACAAATTATGATATTCACCCTACAGCCCGTAAAGATTTTATTTTATCACAGGTAGTCAACGTTTTTGCTATTCAAAAGGCAGTGATTTTCCATAGAAATCATTAAAAGTTGCAATAATTACTAAATTACGGGTAAAATATCTTCAGAAATATCACAGACACTCAAGTTCGAAGAGATTGCTACTTTGTTAAAAAAAACAACAACAACCCTTTAAATCTTTACATAATCTTTACATATTTACTTAAGTATGTTCAGTATGTTGATGGTTACATTGCAGTGAATAGGACCAGGACCATTTCCATTGGCTCTGGGTTGGTGGGAAGTTGCTGTTAGAAGTTTAAAAAACTGTAAATCACTACATTCAGGCATAAACTTGCTTGTCATAATAAGGACCTTTGGGTTTTTTTCACAACAGCAATCTTCCTCTGTTCTGTTCTGCTGTTTCTGCTTCGTTGTCACCATCACTAAGAGATAAACATGGGTAACACTAGTACTAAAAGATGCAAAGGAAATAATTTCCACTAATTTTCCACTTGATCCTATACTGGTGATTTCAAAGGAAGACTGGGTCTCGAGGGGCAGAAATGTAGGCCGATATAACACAGCACCTGAGGGCGCAACATGTGACAGTCTGTTGACAGAGTGTCCCCCCCCATGACTTCATGGTCCACTTGTCTCTGTGTGTTTTCTAAATTATGGCTGATGTCCCGTGTTGCTTGAATTCAAACCTCCCTGCATATAATGGTGATTGGTGCCCTCGGTATTTTATCATCAATTTCAATTAACTGAACTTTACAGGAGCAAAAGAGGTAATTAATTATTATCTACTTATACCTCTATTTGTTTTAGTTTAAACCCTCTTATATTAATACAAACATACATAAACTTTCCTTGCTGGCTCACGCCTGCTGTTAGTATTTCCTGTGAAGACACCGGGTGTTTCATTAAAATTTCATCTCACCTAATAAGGTCATAGTCATAGTCCACATCCTAAAGGTCACACTGTGTTGACTAAAAAGGCTGCTGAGCGTGCGCACACACACACACATACACACGCGCGCACGCACGCATGCACGCACGCACACAGGCGGCGGAGAAGAAATGTCAGTCTACAATGGTAATGATGACCATCTCTATTGCTGTCAATATAGAAGTGAACCAACCAGAGCGCAGCCCCAAGAAAATCTGGGCGCGTGTGCGCACACACACACACACACACACACACACACACACACACACACACACACACACACACACACACACACACACACACCAACGCTGTTGGAGGCCGTCACCGTGGTTACTGATGCCAAGCGGCCAGAGGAATTCGAGATGTAAGCGGGAAGTCGGGTCAGTGAAGGGATGGGGGCGGGGCAATCAAGCCTCTGCTTTACCAGGTTCACGGAGCCACTTTTGTGGGATCGTGGGTGGGTACAATCACCGGATGGAGGCTGACATGGTAAAAAAAAACATGTTTGTAAATGAATTTATTTTGCAACTACTTTCGTAACAAACTGTCCACTGCTTTGTTCCGGTAATCAAACAGCCTCTGCAACCAATTACGGCGTCCTTATGTTGAATTTCCAGTGGATGAATCTTGGGCTTTTTGTGGTCGGGCGCTCTCCTCTCTGTCTGCCTGGCTGCGGGGAGGGGTGAAGGGGTGCTTACATCAGAGGAATTTCTCAATTTTCAAAATTCTTCCAGACACTTGGTCAATATATATATAGAGGACGAATGTCAGAAAACAGATGCTCTCAGATTCAATCAGCTAAGAGAGACAAATCAAAAAAAGAAACAAAAAACAATACTCACTGTTGCCTCATATCAGCGGGGTAACACAACTAAACACACTCATGCAAACTAATGCATAATGTTACGCACCATGCATAACATTGGATTGGTCTCCTCGTCGCTATGACAAATTAACATCCTTGTTATTTATAATAATTACTTGGTAAGATACGAGCTGCTCTGTGGTCAGACCACATCTAGATCTGCAACAATGTAGTATTATTATAAGCTGTTTACATGGACTGACTTGACGTCTAAATTCAACTGAGCTTACTTTAAATACGACCTCACTCAAATCATATGACGTTTCTGAAAAGGCTATATTCTTTCACTGCACATCTTAATCAGGTTAAATAACGGAACACCGCAGATTATGAGTAATCTCTTTTAATCTCGCCCTGTCGAAATGTTCATTCATTTGAGGTGTTCATATTAAATGTTATTACTTGGGTATATCTGACTGCCAGTCATGCGAGGCACGGAGGGTCTTTCTTCATTGCAACAACGCTTCAACTCAAGAGTTATTCACAGCAGCTGAGTATATTCTCATAACCACTTAAGAGTAAGTCTGCCAAGCTTTAAGCCAATGTAGATTGTTCTCAGGTCTTTCTGTGTAGACTTGTGTGTGTGTGTGTGTGTGTGTGTGTGTGTGTGTGTGTGTGTGTGTGTGTGTGTGTGTGTGTGTGTGTGTGCGCTCTGGCACTGCAGCTTGTTGCCAAATCCTCCCACCTCGCCAGCCAAGCCTATCGGGATGAGCCGCAGAGCCGTTTCTTGGCCAAATGTCACACGATGCCGCCGTCGTTAAAATCGACTTTTCGATTCAGCCAGCGGCGGTGGCGGCCAATTTGAGGCAGGTGCAAAACTGGCGTGGAAAAAGTTGTGAATTAAGAGACATTGCTGCTGGTATTAGTGAGACAAAAATCTCCCTGGCTCAAACATGGAGCTGATGGCTGACGGCAAATTTTTATTGTGGTTGCTATGTCTTGCGGACGGACACCGATGTCGCCGTGGAGACAGAGAGGGGCAGCCACTCGCTCCTCGCTGTGTTGAGCCACAGAACCGGCGGGTGTGTGCGCGTCTACTGTCTGTGACCTTGAGGCGGGATGCCTGAGAGAGAGGAAAAACATATCCCTGCGGGGATGGCGTCAGTGTGTGCGCCCCCAGGGAGGGTGCATGCATTTGTGTGTGTGTTTCTGCGTGCATGCATGTGTGGAAAGAGTGCAAGTGTGTGTGTGTGTGTGTGTGTGTGTGTTTGTTTGTGTGTGCGTGTGTATGTGGAAAGAGGAAAAGCAGCAATGAAAGGGGGAGAAGTAAAAACAAGGAAGTGTTTTTTTTCGATTCAATTCAATTTTTTCTCTGACAAAACCTCAATGATAGAGCATTTCTTGTCATAAAAACGTCTTTACTCTCATCAAAAATCCAACTGAGACAGGCTTAATATGGAAAATTATAAAGACGGCAGCTTGACTCACTGTCCCCCCTTCACCCACAAATAACAGAACCAGTGTAGCACCAGCGTGAAATTCAAAACGAACACGTCTTTGATATGAAACACTCGAGGGACAAGAGACAGTCTGGCAGACAGAGACTGTCTCCCGATAAAATGCTCGATGCACAAGCTGCAGTAACCGCAGCCGTTTCACGTCAGCCTCATTGCAAAACAGTGAACTTCCACCTATTGCACTACCGGTGGAGCACATACACAGTCTCCTACCACTTAGCTCCCAGCAAACCAAATAAATGGTCAACATTTTTTTCTGGGGTTTCAATGCCGCGTTGCAGGCAGGACAAATCCGTGCACCACCGATCCCTGAGGTGGAAACCATTGCCATGCCCCTCTCCGCAAAGAGGTCAAAGGTCAAGCTCAGCAACAAGCTCCTTGCTTAAATGCAGTCTGAATGCTGTTAATAATTTTATCTTTAATTTCTCTATAAAATGTCTGAAAATGGTAAAAAAAAATCGTAGCAGTCCTAACTTTTCACAACCCAAGGGGATGTCCTCAAATGTCTTGTTTTGGCCAAGCAACGGAATAAATCTACAAAGATATTCAGGTTAGCATCATGTGTTACGAGGAAGGGGTTGAGAAGCTGGAAACAGGAATCAACAGCTTGACCCTTCTGCTTAAAATAATGATTAAAACAATTATTAGACTCTCAAAATAGTCACAGATTAGTTTTCCCTCTCGATCGACTACTTGATTAATCGACTCATCGAAGTTCTAAACTGCCCCACATCCAGATAGAAGGGAAAATCCCTACTCAGAGTAGGAGCAGAGGTTGTAATAAGTCCTGCTACAAACACAGGCCTCAAATAGGTGTGTCGGGCTCCGTAGAAAGCTCAACAACACACGTACACAATGAGCTTCATCCAGATTTACTACACATCTTCTTCATGGTGATGTCAAGGTTTCTGCCACCCCCCGCCACAGAGTGACAGATGTCTACACTTTCACTAGAGGTAAACACACACTTCTGGGAGGAAAAACGGTGCCACGAATCCCTGCTACCTGTCCTGGACAACCGCAAAAACTTAATTTACAGGTGTCCAGGTGTCTCTAAATTGCGTAACAATTGCCACATGGCTTCCACAAACCTTTCTTGAACTCCTCCAGCATGGAGTCCAGCTTGGTGTCGTGGAAGACGAAGTGGACCGGGTGGTTGTAAAACTTGGTGATGGTCTTCAAGGTGGTGCAGTCGTCCGGGTCCACGAAGGCCAGGTCCTTGACGAACAGGACGTCCACGATGTTGGACCGCTCGTCCTCGTACACTGGTATCCTCGTGTACCCGCTCTCCATGATCTCAGACATGGTGTTGAAGTCCAGCACGGCGTCGCTGTGGATCATGAAGCAGTTGCTGAGGGGCGTCATGACGTCCTCCACCGTTTTGGTCCTGAGCTCCAGCGCGCCCTGGATCATGTTGAGCTCCTCCTTCACCAGGTCGTTGTAGGGCTCGGTGACTTTCAGCATCTCCACCAGCTTCTCCCGGTTGTACACGGTGCCGATCTCCTGGCCCAGGACGCAGTCGAGGATCTTGCTGATGGGCCACGACAGGGGGAAAGTCAGCAGCATGAACAGCTTGGTGACCATGATGGTGTTCGCCCCGACCGCCAGGCCGTGCCGGGAGCACAGCGCCTGGGGCACGATCTCGCCGAAGATGACGATGCCGATGGTGGAGGCCACCACGGCGCCGATCCCGGAGTTGGTGAGGTCGTCCAGGAGGATGGTGAGGGTGGTGTTGACGAGGACGTTGCCCAGGAGCAGCGAGCACAGCAGGTAGTTCCCCTTCCTGCGGATGGGCTCGATCTTCCGCGCGTACTTCTTCTCCTTTTCGGTGCCGCAGCTCTGAACGATGCGCAGCTCCATCGGGTCCAGCGCCATCAGACCCAGGTTGAGCCCGCTGAACATGCCGGACAGCACCAGCAGGAAGGAGATGAGGATCACCTGCAGCCAGATGGGCAGCAGGGACTTCTTCTCCTCCACCACCCGCAGCCTGCCGTCCTTGTCGGGCAGCAGGTACCACTTCTCCTCGTCCTGGGTGTCGCGGACGCACAAGCCGAACACCTTCATCGCCTCGTTCTTGCGGAGCTGCTTGATGCAGAGTTTGACCACCCCGGAGGTGTTTTGGGTACTAACGTTCATGGACCCGTTCACCACGATGTCCTTCGTGTGTTCGGTACAGTTCCTATTGTAAGAGGCGTCGGCGGCGGCGTCGTCCTCTTTGTCGTCGGACTTCAGCTCCGTGAACCTGATGAGCCCCGAGCTGTTCGGGAACAAGTGGAGCCCGTAGAACCTGAAGAGGATCTCGCTGCCCTCGGTCACCTGAATAACCCCCCTGTCGGTGGTCTCGGCCGGCGTCTCGCTCTTCTCCAGCCTCATGCCGAGTATCTGAGTGGCGCCCCTCGGCTCCGAGACCGCCGCCTCGGCCCGCCTGCTCGCCAGGACACAGGTAAAGACGAATAAAGTTAGCTTAAGCCCCCTTCCACTCAGGTCTATCGCCATGTTTGTTTCGCTCTCTGCGAACGGGGGAACTGACGTCACCTACTCGTCTTCCCAAGCCCAGCCTTCGGCCTCATTTGCATATCCCGAAAATTCAGCCAATCGGCGACGGGGACGTCACGCGAGAAGTTAGACCGAGCCCCCACGTTGTATGTTTTAAGGTAGACTGATATGTTATGCATTTTAAGGTCGACCGGTGGCGTTTTTAAATTTATTTTTTTTTTTTACCGACATTAGATTTTATTCTGACTCTTTTCCATGTCTAACCTCTTGGGGGGCACTAGGGTTAAAAATTTGTTGTTTGGTCTCTACTATACGTGGTGGTTTTATTATGCCCCTGTACACTAAAGCTGAAATGATAATTAATAAACAACAACTTCTTGAAGCCAAAATGCTGAAAAAATACTGGTAAATGTGAATATTTGCTAGTTTCCTGGTTTTCAACATCCTTGTATTTCTGATTGTTGGTCAGATATTTGATTATGCTAATTTGAGCCTTGCACCTCTCCTGCGATGGAATAATACAACCTTGCCCTGGGTTTTCTGTGTGGTAATTACTCAAACCACAGAAAAAACTAAAGCATTTACATAAATGACAACTTTTCAACAAAATTAGCTCAATTTAAACTGAAACTTGGCTTTGGAGGATGGAGTAACTGTCATAGCTCATATTTCCCTTCACTGTTGCAAATTTCTAACGATTTACTAATTAATCAAATTACGTAGACAGGAATTATACTGAGTAAACATGGGGCTTTCAGGGCCCCCAGAGTGTCGGACCCCTGGGCAGTGGCTGTGTAATTTTATTAGAAATTTAAATTTGGCCTTTGATCTTTTTATTTAAATCCCCAGGTCTTTATGATAAGTCATTCTAGGGTTCTTTTCACAAATCACATTTAAACTGAACAGTTTGTTCAGCAACTGAACATAGTTAGTTGAATAACTATGTGACTTCCTTCATTATTGCTCAAGAGCTATTGAGAAATTCACAAGTCGTGTTATTTTCATTGATAACAACTGCATTGTTACTTTTGTTGAAATTACATATATGTAATGGGTCTAAAACATAGAATCAGCCTATAAAATACTCACTGTTTATAGCTTGTTTAGTAAACTCCATTTCAGGCTGTTAAAAACCCCCAAACTCTAACCACAAATAATAGTATGGACATGACCCAAGTGTCCTCTAAGTAACAGTCAGAGTGAAAAGAACCACAGGAGTCAAACTGCAGTGTTTTTTGTTTTACTCTGAATATCCATATTTCCCAGTGCACATAAAAGCCTTTATTGAGGACAGAGTTCCCTCTTGTGGTCAAATCATGGACAGTGCAGGTGTGAAGATGGAGAGAGAAAAAAAAGGAAAAAGGGGGAGAGGAGAAGAGCTATGTGGGAGAAGAAGGAGGCAGAAAGAAAGGAGAAGCTGGGGAGAGAAAGACAGAAAAGGGTGAAGAAAGAGATTTTCGAAGGCAGCAGAGGGAGGAAAAGAAGAAAGATCGGGGAGAGGAGGTAGAGAAAAAGAGAGAAGACAATGGAGGTAGAATTACAGAGGAGTGAGAAAAGGGCGAGATAAGAAAAAAGAATCGTAGAAGTCCGCATAGACGTCCAATAAAAGAAAGAAGAATGGGGCAGACGGTGGCTGATCCCCATCTGGATCCAGAGATCAAGCTGTCAGTTTTTCTTAACTGTTAAACAACTTCATGATACACTGTTGTGGCTCTTATGTCCTCTGACAGTTTATCTAAACCCTGTCTCTGGCCTGAGAAAATCCATAATCGGGGTCAGCAGTTCTCCTCGCCTGCTGACATCTGACTGTAGAAAATCCTGTCACGCTACCCTCCGCCACGAGCGCCTGATGACCGGCCGCCCCGCCCCTCACTCCTGTCAGCAAGTTTGACCGTGCTGTGTAAAAATGTAAGAGCGAGGACTCGCAGGATCTGGTTTCAACACACTGCTTGTTGGCCCGTTGCCACGCAGTCAGGGAACTCCCGATGCCTTGCTGGCGCCCAACGTCAGCATGAGCGAAGCTTCCCGCAGGGCCACAATCTGAGAGATGAGCCATGCTGACGCAGTAAAAAACGTCTGCTGGATTCCTGGAGAGATCTTTAAGATGTAGGATGTTTTGTTTGTGAACACTAAATGCCTCCCCCTAGTGTTTACTACTTGAGTGACCTCTGCCAGACAAAGGTCAAAGGTTCTCCCACCCTCTTCCGCCATTCTCTGCCTTTCATACTAACCAAGCTTGTTGGTCATGTAATTGTTCCTGCTTCTATCTGATTTTGTCAGCGATGTCTCTCCCCCTGCTGACAAAGCACCACCTCCCCACTACCTCTCTGTAGCGGCAGGCAATTTCCATCCTGACCTGGGGAACTAAAGGTCTGAGAAGACCGGACCAGGGTCAGTTTCACTTCCTTGGAAATGATGGAAACTCCCTCAGCCTTGCCCACAATTTCGCTTCTGCAGGACACTGCAGTCATGCTGGTCTGAAACCACAGCAAACTTCATAATCCTTACTTATCACAGGAATATGGCACAAAAAATTATCTATCTATCTATCTATATATATAGAAATATAATCTTTTTTTTCCAAGACAGGTTAAACCTTTCTTGCTCTTATCATTAACTCAGAGAGTTTGTCTCCACCTAAGTTGCTCATTACCTAGACACCTGCGTTGCGTACAGGACCTTCACATGCAGCGGTAGTAAAATACTCCATTTTGAGTAAAATGCATTCACAATTTTTTTTTAAAGCAATATACAGGGGCGTAACCAGAATACAGGGGCATAACCAGAGAAAATAAGTCCTCCTTGAGCAGTGTTATGATACTATGTACAGTATGACAGTATTGCATCATTAATAAGGATTAATAAACATGTAAGCAAAATTGTTTTGAGATGGTTGATGAGAATCAAGGGTGTTAACGTCACAGCTGGTTGGATTTGACCTGAGGCTTTAATATATTGTTATTAATTTAATCTATAACAATGGATCATATCTTATATAATGCTTATAATAGGACAAATCCAACACTATTTCACTCTGAAATCTACGGACATGGTAAAAAGTGCCATAAAAGGGAAATACTGTATATAAATACATATATTTTGAGGCCACTGCTGATTTAGAAGGAGGAAAAAATAAGGAGACAAAGAAGAGGAAGGAGGAGAAAGACCTGGGAGAGGATGACTGAGGCTGTTGCCTGATGTTTCTCTTTAGCTGCAGCCCTGCCAGCAGAAAACAGCTTCCAGAAAAAAGGCTCCCATGAAGAAGATGTCCTTCAGTTGTAAAGTGCCTTGATGTTAGAAAAGGCCTGAGGTCATCCCCAAAACTTTAATAAAGGTCCATTCACGAGATTACTTAAGATAAATGGGTCTGTTTTGCTGAAACTAGGGTACAAACGGACAGATATTTACAGACAGCACCCATTTTCTGCTCAAACAATGGTGACAAAGTTGCCGTTTGGCACAGTAGAGGCAAATTGTTGTGTTTTCTTTTGCAGCCGTGGCGGTTAATCCTTCCACATAAACAATGCTCTGAGCTCCAATTAGGGACAATGGCAAAGATCCCCTAATGAAAGCTCGAAGTTTTCATCTGAAGTCCCAAGTCGGGCGCAAAGATCAACAACAAAATGTGTTCAAGTGAAAAAAAAAAAAAAACCAAAACCCCAGAGATGGTTTCTGTGCTTTCTGGTGACACCGTGTGATCACATCAAGGTTTGAAGGAAGCGCGGTGCAGTGCGACTGTAAGCAGAAGGGTCAGGTGTCATGCGAATGTTTAGAGGCACAGCACAAAGTGTTTTGATAAAACTGCTATCCAGGGACATTGATAATTGATGATGGGCGAATTCAGGCTTTGACATACCATGTCTATTTCAGGGAAACTGACCCTATTTGTGTGTAACCCCACCCCCTTTTTTTCTTTTTAAAACAAACCACAACATTTTTTTTACAACTGACACACATGCAAATAATCAGCGAGTAAAAGACACTGCATTGTTTTTCTGCATGTGTGTTTGTGTTTCTTTACATGTGCGACAGAAGTCATCTCGGAAAAATGTCGGTTACAACAGGTTACAGATGCTTTCCTTTGGCCAGAGGTTTTCACGGTTACTGAAACACTGAAGGGATTGTTTGATTGCTTGGTAAACATAAATACTTAGGCCATTTTCACACATTATACAGCATTGTTTGACACTATTACCCTTCTTTAAGCTCAGAAGCTCCACAGTAAAAAAAAAACAAAAAACGAAAAGAATATGACCAGAGACTGGAGAAATAATTTAAAAAAGGATCAGCGGATACCTTGTTGATTTTTTTTTTGTTTTTTGGGTGAAAACTCACCACTTTTTGGTTCCTTTACAACTAACATGACCCCCCCCATGTTTCTACATGTTGTTGTAGAGGAAAGAGACTAAGTTGTTTTTCACAGTCCGACGACTACATGAGGCGAGTGTTCGACGCTGGAGACATGGACTCAAAGAGGTGTTTCGAATGATTAGTGAAACAGTTGCTGATATAAAGGGGGCGGACGAAACATCGGTAACACACACACACACACACACCTCACACACACACACACACACACACACACACACACATAATGAATCAACATTCACATGCACCCAGTTGCCGGGTACACCTCTCTAAAACCAACCCAACAGCCATGAAATAGATCCGACCTTCATGACAGTGGGACCTACTGCTGTTGTTTTTATTGTTCTGTCCACCCCAGTTATATCAATGAGGGTAAGATGAATAACTGAAACAACTCTATGTGTAAGAGAAAATACAGTTCAACGGCATCCTCCAAAAACAGAACCCAGAAACACATCCCACTACAACTGAACATTATAACCTGCACCAAGGTGGGATTTAATGCAGGACTCATGCATTAGGCTGCATCAGTTTTAAGCAAGTGTTACTAATAAACTGGCAACTGAGGGTGTAGCACGGTAAGATAGGATCTGGAAGACTTTACAGAGAAAAGCCTGGCTGTTTAAAACATTCATAACTTTTGTGCCTTTCCCTTTCAAAGTCTATGTTTCGTCTTCACAATCTCAGAATTATCCGCCAAAATTATTTTTTCTCATGCCCTGAAGATATAAATGAGATGATGTGTGAAGGCCCCTCGTCAGCACTAACAGATGGTCTGCCCAGCCTGTCTCCATATGTTATATAAATAAAGTTGTGTGACATCCGTGCATCCATGCAACACATATAAATTGCAGCGACCAAAAAGTTTGATCAACATTTTTTTTTTTTAAAAGCAGCTTCAACGTAATCCGAAAACTAATCCCTTGTGAATTTCGGACTTTCAGTAAACTGAATGCAGATTTTAGGGTTATGATCAGCAAGACCTGACAGAATCTGATGTGAGACAAAAAGTGACAAGTTGACAAAAACATGATTATCTTTTAAATGATAAAGCACTGTTAAAAAACTTTTACCCAGCTGGATTGGACAATTGATTGATAAGTTGCCCAACAGAAAAAAAAACTACTGGCAACTTTTCTAATAAAACCTGGCAACTGGGCCCCCCGGAGCCCCGGGCTCATCCATCTCCGCCCATGTTTGGCTGTTGGATCAGTCACATGAGTGTTAAGTTACTTAGCCCCACTAACATACAATATCAGCTACAGTGGGGCCCCGCGTCAGTCGGTAATTAACTGGGGCCCTGTGTTGGTGTAAGGGCCCAGTTTCGAAGTCTAGATTTACTATTTTAGTTTATATTGTCCTTATGTTGAGCATTTTCCTATATAAGGCATATGGGGTCAGTGTGGGACCAAAGGGGGCCAATTTCTTCTACTGGGGGGCTCCTCTACAGGTTCATCTATACATGGGAATTTTTCACACTTTTCTGAATTTTTACAAACCAAAATAAATGATTGATTAATTGTCAGGAGGTGAATCCACTAGAATCCACTGGCTGCAACCCTGTGTGAATATGAAATTAGTTAAAATTAGCTCCACTTCAGCAGGCTTCAACAGCAAAATGCTGCCCACACATTAATGCACCGGTAATGATGATAATACTATATGAAATAGTAGAGCAGGCACAAGGGCTTTCTTTTTTGCATTGAGTGCTGTTTTTTCTCATTCTACTGACATTATATTCATTAAGACACCTTTTGCTGAAGGGAAACGCCTCTTACTCTTTCATAACTGAGTGTTTTTACAGCGTGAACCACTGTAAGATGAGGTTTCCTTTGAGTGGTGGTCTCAAGTGATGCAGCAACGGGGTCTTAAAGCGGAAAACTGGCGTTTTTCTGCACGCTTATCGTAACCCGTTGTGCGTTTGTTTCATTCACAAGTTCCCCAACTAGGGGTCACAGTTGACTCGGACTTCAGAGCTGCAAAATGCAAAATGAAGCTGCCAAACAAAACAGGATCCTGCGCTCGGATGAAATCGAGTTGAACTTCAACCGAGCGGACCGGACAGGCGCGCTGCGTCCGCGGAGGAGGTCGTGAGAGAGAGAGAGAGAGAGAGAGAGAGATGGGAGGAGAAACTGGAGGAGGAGAGTTTATGAGAAAGCGAGAGAGAGGGGAGTGGCGGACGGGGAGGTGTGCGCTGGTAGTGGCGGCGGTCGGTGGCAAACTGGAAAACACTAGCCCTCTCTCCCGGGAGCCGTCTGGACGTAGTCTCCCCCGTGGGTTCACCAGGACCGCGGCCGGGACGCACCGCGCACGAAGCCAAGAAGGACGCACGGTAAGAGGACGCGCCCCGCCGCTCGCTTCTTAACCGACCCTCGGGTCAGTGGGATGTGAGACGTGTGTGTGTGTGTGTGGGGGGGGGGGGGGGACTAAACGGGGATGGAGTTTCGGCGGAGAGAGAAACGAAGGAGAAAGAGAAAGAGGGTAGACAGGAAGCGGCAGTGAATGGGCGAGCGTCGTCCCTCCTCTCCTTCCGCGCGTCTCCGCCGCTCACCGCGGAGGCTCGGGCCGAGGAGGGGACGGGGAGAACGGGGAGGGTGTGGAGGGTCTGGGGGGTCTGGGGGGGGGGAAGGAAAACGTTTTCACTCATTGTCTTTTCCCTCTGGAAACGATGATTACAGTTCGCCGCGGTTACTTCCACTTCTTTGTGTTGGAGCTGAAACTTCTGTCAGGCAACGACTTCACTCTTCAACTTTCTCTTCGCAAGTGATAGGTTCTTTTCCTCATATGATCACAGCGTGTTTCCATGTTTTTTTAAATGGCAGGATTGGTCGATGTTGCCAAAAAAAAGGTGATTGTTTTCTAACTTTCATTTAATTGACCTTGTTTATAAATAGAGGTAAACTGGTGCACTTATGGGGACGATGACAGCGATGAGGGGGGTTGAGAAAACCATTTCACAATTGCTATATTTGTCAGCGAAATGTGCGCTTTAGCGTTGATGTCAATGATGAGTAAGTTCTACATCATTTGCCAGCAGAAGGCGGCGGATCTTACTCATTCTTCACCTTAGAGATTAAAAAAAACCGTTTTCTTTTTCGTTCTTCAACAAAAGAAACGGTTTGATGTGATTCAATGGAATCTAGCTGTGACTATGAGGAAGCAGCCACCGTAACAGCACAGGGGCGTGTTAAAGTAGTCTGGGGCCCCTGAGATGTCTCTATAGTGGGGCGTTGTTTCCATCAATGAATGATCCTAGCTGGTTATTTTCTTGATTTGGAGTTGGAGGTGACGTTGAAGGTGACGTCCTCAGGTGTGTGGGTTTTGTTCTACCAACTGTCCAAAGCCCAAAGATGTCCAGTTCACTGTCGAGAGAAAAACAGAAAACCTTCCTAATCAGAGGATTTCTGCATGGAAAAGCGACTAAAACAATCAAGGGATTATCAGAATAGTAGATTGTTATTCTCCTGATGGACTGATCAGCTCCGGTCCTTCATACGATACATTTTAATCCATATTAAAATACATACCTACATTTAATACATATATAACCAAGTCATCATTGCTTACAGCTGTGTTGACGTTGACCATGTTGTGGACAGTGAAACTGAAACTGGAAAGATGGAAACAGCATCAGAATTACTGGCAACTTCTTCTCTTTTCTTTTTAACTTTTTCATGCACAGAACATCCAAGTAATTCTTTTCTTTTTTTAAAGGCAGCTGAAGCATTACAACATACGCTTCTCTTCATAGATTTGTGTATATAATGCTAATAAAAAATCCCTATCGTAGATCTAGTAGTAACCCGGTGTACGGCAGTAATTCCATTAACTTTCTACCAATAGCGCGGACAAAAAGCCCCTGGATGGAAGCAGAGACAGAGGCTAGTAGAGCCATGCTACCGTGGTGATCTAACCCAAAATGCTAGCGTCAGCAGGTAATTACAGTTCATCCTGAGGGGAACATGAATGCTGGGACTTGATTTCATGGCAGTCCGTCCAGTTGTTGTCGAGACATTTCACTTAAACAACAAATAAACCTGTGGTGTCGCTAAAGGAAAAGTCAGAGGATCGCCAGTCGGAGTCATCGGGGTTCATCCTCTGGGGGAACATAAAAGTTTAAAAATTTTATGCCAATCCATCCAATAATTGTGGAGACGTTTCACGGGATGAGTGAAAATCTGGCGTGCTGTCTGCACCGGTGTAAAGGTTTAGGGAAACGATTACGTCAGCAGGATTCGTCCTCTGGGGAACATGAATGCCTGCGGGAAACTTAGCGCCAATCCCTCCAGTGCTTGTTGAGATAGTCCAGTCCGAATCAGAGCAGTGGACTACCAGACAGAAAACGAAATGAAAAGTGACAAAAAGTATATATGACAAACATCATGAGAGTGGAGAGTTAAGCAGCCCACTTCAAAACTGGACATGAATGTGGTTGTGAATTGGAGTGTGTGTGTGTGTGTGTGTGTGTGTGCGTGCATGCGTGCGTGCGCACACGCACGTGTGCGTGTGTGTTAGAAGAAAAACTAAAGCAGCTATCGAAGCAACTGTTAATTGAAAAAAACCCTCTCTGCTCTATCTAAACCGAACGCCGACATTGGAAAAAGGGGGTCGCGTGAAGGTCACTCCGAGTTCACTCGACCTGGGTCAAAATCCAAGTCATATCACAGCTTGAAGGTCGCTTGCCGTTATACCGACACGATGCTGCGTCTGCCAGATGTGGCAGAGGGTCCATACACAACATGGGGGAGATTATTAGGCTGGAAAAGGTCAATCAAAATGTCAGGGTGATATCAGGTAAGATGAGAGGAGGCGGGGCTCTGTATGGCCCGAGAGGTCAGGTGAATAATTCAAGAGGTTGATTGTTCGGGGCCTTTCGGTGCAACGCTTGGGGCTCTTGCTCAAAGCGCCGATACTGTATTGCGGCATTGGGTCACAACTGCATCTCACTTTCTCATTGTTGCTTTGTTAAATGTCCGTCATCAGTGAGGGGAAAAGGTCTTAACAGGCAATGTACTCAAGTCTCCATTCGTATACGCAGTGGAGTCACAAATAAGTTAATTTCTTAATGTTCTCAAAGGCAAAATTCTCTCAAAATGCAAAAAAAAAAACAACCCGACAACAACAACAAAAATTGTCTTCCCGGTGTTGTTGTTACTCTTAATTAAGATTCATTTTCTTTCTTTAGTACATGAATCACAGAGAAATGAAACTAAGCAAAAAGCAGACTTTTTCTTCCCTCACAGTCAGAATTACTGAGAAAACTGTCATTAATCAGTAACTCACAGGGACCTTGAAAAAAAAACAAAAAAACCCAACTGTGAGTCAGTTCGTTAAACCAAGTTGGCGGCTCAACTAACACTGATACCGTGGTTGGTTGAACATGTTATGGGCGACGGGGAACAAGAGACAAGGAAATTTGATAAGTGGGAAATGACCAGACAATTGTCAGGAGCCCATCTGGGCTGCAGCGCAGCTGCCTGGTAGTTTTTCTTCTCTGGGCAAACATAAAATTAAAAAAAAAAGAAAAAAGAAATGAAACTTGGCTCTTTAGGTGCTTGAGTAAACAGCTATTGTGTAGATAGCAAGCGGCTTTGTGTTTATAATAATCAAAGTCACTGGTGGTGACATTAAAAAAAAAAGTGCAGTGGTAACCATAGAGCTAATGTGTCGCCATAGATACAGTTTAAATTAAAAGATTTGATAACGATCAAAAAACCCTACAGTGAAAGAATCTTAATCGTCAACATTTGTATTAAAATCTCTCGAAATAAGAATTTTATCCTGAGGTAGAACGAAAAAACAAGAAAACAAAAAAACTGCAGAACTTTTATGTGAATAAACACTGGGGGGACTTGTTCGGTGGCTGCTCTGTATAAAGTTAATGGTGAGGCTCTGAATTAGTCGCAAAAACCAACAAGCCAAAACAAATATGGTCTTTTGTGGTTCATTAGCACCCAGGGAGCCAAAAACCAAAAGGTTGTAATGGGCTCAGCATCTTGTATGAGTTATGAGATATCATCCATTTAAATCAAAAACCCCATTAAACCCCCCCAATCCAACTGACTGCACAAAAAAATGATCCCTGATGGGGATACTAAAGATAGCAGCCAAAGCAAACCCTATGTTTTAATTTGCAACACTTTATTTCACATCGTACTCAACGATGAGCGGATACTCTGAATAGCACTCCTCATGTATCCTAATCTATCCTGCATCAGTTTTTGCAGATGATGAGTTCTTGTTCGTGATATAATTAAAATTAATCAAGCCAGACAGAACTAACGTTCTGGGTACAAATTTCCATCCAATTATGAATGACTAGGGCTGGGGGTCATTTGAGGTTTTTCAGTAATATAGTAATATAGAGATTAATTAGCAATACCAAATAAAAAACAAAATTTCAGTACCTTGGCTGTAAAAAAAATAAATAAGTATTCTCAAATGTTGAATACTGTCCAACACGAGCAGCTGAACAAGAAGTTTTGTCCATAAGGGTCAAAAACAGATGATTGATTGACTTTCGATGCCACCTCTTAGTGCTCAACATTTGTCATTTTGGTTATAACCAAGAAAGTATTGAGGTCCGACCTTATGCCCCCAGCTGACCTGTGTCTAGCTTGGATTTGTAGGAGCAGATAAGGCTCAGAATATCTAAACATGCCTGCGTTCTGTGAATGGGTTTCCGTGTTTGCAGATGTTTCTGCATGTTTTTGCCCATATTAAGAGTCTTCCGCCCAAACAGTAATGTTTTTAGTGCTATAAATAAAGCCACAAGATTCCCCAGAGTGTAGCATGTGAATGTAACTTTTAGCTCGGCTCGGCTCCTAGGTACAGATCCTGTCCCGACTAGATTGTTTGTTCAGACAAGCTTGCGAGCAAAATTAATTTCCACGCCGTGTCATTCGCATGAATTTGACCTCTGGGCCCTTTGTTTGTTTTTGCCCCAAAATGATCATCCGACTGAGCCCAGACCTCACCAGAAACTCTCCGTTCTTTCTCTCCAGTCTGTCGCCTTTTTTCCTCTTGTCTCTGTAACATTCACAAAGCAGATTCAAGGTGCCCCCCCACGCCCCCATGGACATTTTATGCTCAAGCTGAAACATTTTCGGATTTGCACGGACGTGCGTTTGTGTCAGTTCACGCCACATTACATGCCCTTGGCAAATTCGTACCTAATCGTGTCTGTCCTTTGACTTCTACGCAAATGCATCGCTTCTAAAATACGCTTCTCTACACAGAGGCCGTTTCAGATGCGTTTTCCCGCCCATTAGATATGCTTCCTTTTTTAATCGGTCCAGTTGACAACACAGATTTGCACGAATGTGACCCAAATCGTTTTTCTTTTATGCTTCAGTTTCTTCTGTTTCATCTTCCACTGCTCGGCTATCATGCCGCTCACGCCACGTCTTCTGTGTGAACACGACGTGTGATCCTGGAAACACCGCGAGGAGTCAGCTGCGGTTGGGTCGGTTGGGTCATTACCAGAGCAAGATTTTTGAGATTGAGTCGCGGTCAGCTGGCTGACGGCTGTTTTCAAGTTGCGGATTCAAAGATGGGATGTGAAGCAACGCAAAGTGCTTGGATCAGGGATTTCTCACCGTCGGTCCTTTGGGCTGTCACATGTCATCCGTCAAGACTTGGCTGACAAAAAAGGACATGCTAATACTGATAAATGAAAGACGGGTTAGCATGCAACTCTGCAGAATGGGGTTTTCGTGCAACAGCTTCGGCTGCATAGGCTTACGCAGATGACCACAGACCACGAGCCCAAGGTATCGGAGTGTGAATTTTAGCACAGATGTGGGTGAGCAGGTGAAAATTAGAGCCTGCTGCAGAGTGAAAATGACCTAGATACGCCTTTCAATTAGTATAGCAATATGTGTAGGCTTTTACAAAAAGCAGTGAAACTATGGCAATGAGGTACTGACTGCATCTCAAATCGCAATTTTTATTTATTTTTTTTAAATACTAAAAGGGCAACTGTTGAGTAACTGGTACTAATCAACAAACTCGCTGATTCCTGAGCATATGATATGGTAATTTAGCCATAAGATGATGAAAAAAAACAGAAAAATTTTATTATTTGCCAAAAGCACCAACTCACTGTTGCAATCACTGACCGCGACCAGGACCTTTAGATTCGTACGGTACCACGTTAAAACCTGGAAGTAGTGCTAATCAACGGCCACGGGGCAGTTTGGTTGAACAAATTCCTCCGACCACAGAAAGCTCACGGACTGAATCCCTTCGGCTCCCTTGAAAGGGACCTTGAGCAAAACCTGGAGCATCTGCGAGGGTGAAATCCCATTGCATGTCTGGTTTTTTTTTTTTCTTGTAGATGTTCTGTTACTCACCACAATCGGCCTGAGATGCAAATTAGGTTCCTACATCTTTGTCTGAGTTTGAGTGAGTGTGCGTGTGGTCTTGATTGTTCTGCCTGATCTCAGAACTTACCACAAGCATTAGTTTTTGTTTTGCATGTATTAATTTTTTTTTTCTATACCCCCTGGGTAAAGTAATACATATTTTTTCTTATACAAGACCTCTTTTTAAATTTGATAATATAGGGCCAATCTTCTCCAGTGCAACAGTGTTTAATCTTGTCTTAAAAGTAAAGTAGAGCTGAAATTATTGGTTTATTGACATTTATTAAGAAACAACTTTGATGTTTATTTTGATTTTTTTAAGTAAAAATGCCATAAATGATCAGTTTCAGTTTTGCAGATGTTGCTATTTGCTGGTGTTCTTACTCTCCTACAATGCTGAATTTAAAATCTTTGGGGTTTTTTGATATTTGTTTGACAAAACATTTTTTTAATGTGTCAACTCTGGCGTCAAAAATTTTTTTTAAATTTTTTATTTTGTTTGTTTGGTATCCAACCCTGTTATCTGTTTATCTTATCTGTTTATCAGATTTTTAGCTACTGTGAAACCATTTTTATCAGGCACACCCCCCCTCCCTTTTGGTTTTTTGTCTGATCGCTACTTTTTGATTCAGACATAATCGCATACGTCACCAAAATTTCACTGGTAAAACGGTAAATCTGTCATGAATTATCGTGCAGGAAATGGACTCCTAGAAATGGGACCGGTGTTCATCTTTTATTCAGCGATTGTGTGTTTGGGCAGCAGCATAAAAGTTGAATTTCCAACTAAATCATTTTTCTCAGGTTGGCTCACAGCCACCTTCTCATGGCGTACGAGTACCACAGAAGTTGCTGCTTTGGGCAGTTAGCAAGTACTCGCCACTTCCTCCTATTGTTGGGTCACTGCAACAGATTTCTGGGATGAAATCTGAAGGGAGGATATGTTGAAACAACACAGACGCAGGGTTTCGAGAATTTTACACGGTTTTTAGCACAACACGGAGCATTGCTGTCAGGATCTTTCGGAAAATCTAAAAAGTCGACTTGAAAGCTTTCATCTGAGTGGTATATCAGGCCAAGTTTTGAGCCCGTGCTACTGTGCAATATTTTCTCCCATGACTTCCGTTGTATGAGCATGTGAATTGTGTTGGCCAGTCATTTGAGTTACTCGGTAACAACGCAAGATGCACTGTGTAATCAACAGGGAGAAGCTGATGGGGTGGGGGGTGGGGGGAGTCTTTTGAGGGACTGGCGCAATCATAACGAAGTTGAAGTAAGTCTTTCATCCCTTCAGGGCTTCAGCTAACAACTATTTTCTCTTACTGATTAATCTGCAGATCATTTTCATCATTGGTCTATGAAATGTCAGAAAACAGAGGAAAAATGTCAATAGCAATTTTCTAGTGCTGAAGTGATATCTTTTTTTTTTTTTTTTATTTGTCCAACCAACAGTCCAAAACCCCAAAGGTATTTAGTTTACTATATTTACAGACAAAAAAGAAGCCAATTCTCCCATTTGAGAAACATCAAACGTTTGTCATTTTTGCTTTCAAAAGACTCATATAATCAAATAATTATCCCAACAGTTGTAGATTCATATTTTTTTGATCCACCAATCAATTAATTGCCCGATCATCGTAGGTCCCTCTACTTGATCGCTTAGAGTCAAGTTGTTCTGAAACGTTCAGTGTGTATAGTAGCTATTATTAGCCAGGAACCTGATAAGACAAGTACCTGCTGCTAGAGATTCAACAGAGGTTGGCTGGTGTGGAATGCTGTACACTGCTGAAAATATCGTTTTTATTTTAGGATTTCTTCTAAAATTAAAATAATTTTTAAAAAACTTAAGATTTTTCTGTAAGTTTTATGGAAGCACTTTTAGAGTTTGTGGATTTTTTATTGAAGGAGCTCCTTCAGGAAGCTTTCTATGATTTCTTTAATAATGGATGGATTATTGAATGGGTTTACCAGGTATAGGCCCGTGGGTATAAGGAGTCAGGGTAGCTCTGGGCTAGAACCTCTGTTTGAAATGAGTGTTAACATTAAGTGTTGGGAAGTTACAGTTAAAGGTAGAGGTGTCCTGATAGATAACGCAGAGACGTGAAATGACCACAAAGAGACACAAAATGACCACAAAGAGACATGAAACATCCATGAAGAAACAAAATGATCAAAAAGAGACACAAAATGACTACAAGGAGACCCAGAACAGCCACAGAGATACTAAGCAACTAAAAAAAGATGCAAAACGACCACTAAGTTTTGCAAAATTCCCACAAGCTGATGCATAACAACAACAAAAAGACACAAAATGATCACAAAAAGACTCAAATGACTACAAAGAGACTGCTGTCCCTTCAGTTGTAGCCTGACAAGCTCTTAAAGTTCACCTAAAGCTCTGTGTTTATTCTGGGATGTTTCACGGCTACGAAGAGAATTCCCGTCACAGCAGCTTTTACAGACTTTATCCACCTTTAAAAACACAAACCCTGCAGACTCTCCTTGTACACACACTTTCACACAGACCCCATTTGTTAGAAGCAGTTGTGGCCTTGTAACACGCAGTACACCCCTGCAGGCACCGAGCTCTTTGCTCCGTCTTTCTTGGGAGGCGTCTGCTTCACGTCATTGTGCTGGTGTCATTTTTGATAAGGGCAGTAATTCTTGACGTTTCCAAGTTTCTGAGGCCTGTTGGATTCAAACTGATATCTGGAGGTGGGGCTGAACAGCAATGCATTTCAAGGATGATAGAAGATGCCTTTAAATAATTGTTACTGTAATGATGTTACTGAAATGATGTTACTTAGTGGGTAAATAAGTTAGGCCCTTAGCATGCACTTCTCCCTTTTCGTTTCC
>CM029115.1:25047500-25242337 GCA_016859345.1 Istiophorus platypterus
ACCGGAGGAAACGGTCCGCGGCAGAGGCGCCCAGCTCGTTTCGGCGTCTCTCAACGGATTTCATTAGAGTTTCCGTGGCTCGTTTTGTATAATTAAGCGAGTGAGTCAGTGTGAGTGGTAGCGTCTAACCAGGGAATCTCTATGAATCCCCAATTTGAACCCTTCTCTCCTCGTAGAATAATCCTTAACTTTTTCACAAATGACGGCGCAGAGAGAGAAAAAAAAGAAAAAAAAAAAAGTTGATGAATAAATGAGAAACCTCAACTTTTGCCCTGCGGCTCATTGCAGCGATCAAGAACCAGGCGACGGGCCACTACATCCTCAACGGCAGGGGAGAGGAGGCGAGGTCCCGGAGCTTCATCGACCTGGGCGTGGAGTGGCACTACATCATCGAGGAGGAGGTGGAGACGCTGCACACCGACGGGCCCCTGCACGACCCGGTGGTGGTTCTGGTAAGAGCCCCGGCCCCTGTGTGAACGGAGCCGCTCGTCCGATCCGGTCCGGCTCAGTATGAACCTCATTGATTATCCAATGAAACTGGAATTATGAAGTTTTTCTGGGAAGCTAAGTCTCTTCCTGGTGTGGAAACACTAGCGGGTTGTTAAGAACTTGAATAGTAAATGATTTTACGTAACAAAAAGCAAGACAGGTGCACATGAGAACGCTGAAATTCAAGTCTTACGCATGGACCTTTACTCTGCCTGCTTGAGGTGCTCGAGTAGGAAGATTTTAAAAAGAAACAAAAACCAAAAACTGACAGGCCAGGACAGCAAAGCGAGGTCTGGGAAGAGCTTTGCCGACGTGAGCGGCAGCCTGAAATTGCAAAGCTGTCTTTTGGTCTTTTGGTCTTTGGTTTTTTGTTGTTTTTTTTTTTTTTCAAAACCGGCAGCAAAAAGAAATCTTTCGATCAAATCCGGAAGGTGACGGGCAGCCAGTGACGCGTGAAAGGGCAGGAAAACGGCGTCCTCCGTGCCGCGCGACAAAAACTGATGAGAAAGGTCAAAGTCAATTTCCCGGAGCTTAAGGTGACACGGTTTATACGCCCATTGTTGTCAACCAACACTTCGAGCTCCAGGATACTAAAACATGGAACCATATAAAACAGAAAAATAAGCTTGAATGGGAAAATAATTGGGATTTATTGCTGGGGGAAAAAAATGACTATCAAAATACTAAATGACTAATTATTTCTGCTCTAACAAGGTTTTCTGCACTAAAAGCTAAAGTCAAGGAGGATTAAAATGGAGTTGTTACCTTTAAACTGGGCAGCGAGTCACCTTTGACCTTGGCCACCGCGTCATAAGCGCGGGGGGAGAAAAAAAGAAAAAAGGTAGGACTGAAATCACGCAATGGGGGAAAAGACAGCTGAAGGCAAAAGTGCAGACGCATCTGGAAATTACGTAAAACACGGGGGAACGTCGACGGATGGAACGACGGATCATTTTCAGCGAAACATGCAGAGATGCTCCTTTTTGTCAGGCGTCGTTTGAGAGAGGCCGATAACTGGCTGTGTTAAGTGGAGCCAGGAGCCACTAACTATCCACTCTGATATAAATATCATATACAATCATACTGCAGCTATTTATTTTCACCTTGTGTCTATTTGCCTAATATCTGAAATTGAGCCGGAACCGGCAGCTCAAATGTGCGATGGCGCGTTCTGGGGTCAACGCAGAGAGATTTTTAATTTGATCTATGAGCAGGAAAGTTACACAGGAAATCAAAATCAAGCTCTCCGCTCTCTGGGGAAATACAGTGCGTCGGCTAATATCTAGTTTTAGCATTAATATAATAAAATGGTGAGGGGGGGGGGGTCAACTCTGCGATCACAAGCCTGCTTCGTAATTACTTGCTCAAAATAAGTTTTTTAAAGTGAGTTTCTTGCCCCCTGGACCACAAACTAATCAGTCAGTCTTTTGAGAGAGGTCAGGGTTTCTTTGTGTGTGTGTGTGTGTGTGTGTGTGTGTGTGTGTGTGTGTGTGTGTGTGTGTGTGTGTGCGCGCATGTGTGCGTTTGTGAGTGTGCGTGTGTGTGTGTGTGTATGTGTGTGTGTGCGCGCATGTGTGCGTTTGTGAGTGTGCGTGTGTGTGTGTGTGTGCGCGCATGTGTGCGCATGTGTGTGTTTGTGAGTGTGTGTGTGTGTGTGTGTGTGCGCGCATGTGTGCGTTTGTGAGTGGGCATGTGTGTGTGTGTGTGTGCGCGTGCATGTGTGCGTTTGTGAGTGTGCGTGTGTGTGTGTGTGTGTGTGTGTGTGTGCGCGCATGTCTGCGTTTGTGAGTGTGCGTGTCTTCTCCCCGGTTTTTCTGATTGTGAGAAAGTAGAAACAAACCCCAGCTGATTGGCGAGTCCCCTAAACTCCCTCCGGATAACTACCGGACAACCGTCTCAATCCCGGTGGAGGAAAGTGGAATCACGTCATCGGCAGGAATCCGCAGCTCAGACGTGGCGAAAAATCAGCGCCGTTAGACGCGATGGGGACAAAACAGAAGACACACACAGAAATAACTTCAACAAAATCGTACCAATGGTTCATCCGGGGTTTTTTTAGTCTGGTTTTACATGAAATCCTTTCAAACGTGCACCTTGAAAAAAAGTTGCCCCCCCCCCACCCTCAGAAACACTAAAGACATAATTAGATTATGGAATTAGTTATTGTTGAGGAAAAGAGCCGTAACAGGATTAGTTATTTTTTTCTCCCGCTTCTGTCGTTCTTGACACGAGGCGTCGTGCCTTTAATACATTTTCCCTTCGATCGGATGCGCGCAGACACGCGATCCAACCTTTTCACCGCACTCATTATTGTTGTTTTGTTTTTTGTTCTGTTGTTGTTGTTTTCCTCCCTGCACGGACACCGGCTCCGGTTTCCCACGCGTCACGCCGGTTAATTGCCGCTCACGTGCGGGTCGTCGTTTGCGTGGCCTGACGGGGGAATGATTACACGGACGTGCGTTTGGTTTCAGAGCGGCGGATCTGACAGGAAGTCATTTACAGTTTCCTCACGGACGGAGCTTTGCCGTCTTGTTTCAGAAAACACGAAAAAGCTCATATATATGAGATTTTGAGTGATTTTGATTTTTGAGTGCGTATATGAAATTTTAATTGATTTTTAATTTTTGAGCTCATATATATGAGATTTGTTTTGGGTTCTTTGGTTTGGTTTGGTTTTTCTTACCTTCTTTTGGTGAACCGATAATTCCCTGCTCCTCGATTTGGCAGCAAGTGGAGGATGAACCAAAATTGTCACGGCACGAAGTGGATCTGTTTCCAAGGGCTTTTTTCACAAAAAATTAGAGCAAATGTTAAATTCATGAGGCGCGTACTCATGTGTCTGCACCCAATGCTTTTCATTCTTAAACGATCCAATTCAACACTGGTATTTAATGAGTCTCCTCGGCTGTTAAATTTAATGTTCCATTGCGCCCAGTTCGGCTAATTTAATCTCTCATTTCGCCGATAGATTAATAGTGATGAGCTATAAAATGATGTTATAAAAACATATCATTTGTGTTTTCATGTAAGCGTGCGGTTCACAGGGAATTGATATGCAAACTTAATATTGTAGATACAGTTAAATCCAAATATCATACGAAAACTTGCACCCGATATCTACAAGTTGTCAAAAAGTAATGTAAATGAATGCGTGTTTTCATTCGCTAATGCTATGTGAACACAGGAACTGGCCTGTGGAGATAAACGGCTGCTGGTGCCAATTTTCCAGTCGAGTGCCATTAAACCACTTCGGAAGACGAGCGCACAACAAGATGCCGGCGCTTCTCTTAATTATATGGTCATAAGTATTATGTAATGATATATACACTATGAAAACAACCATCTTGAATTAATATAAGATGAAGGGCTTCGACTTGTTGATTATTCTGTGTACTCTTTTCTAATAATTCGGTTTTTCGTCAGCCGCCGTCGTGAGTTACGTTATCAGAGTAAGCCGGATCTGTCTAATCTGATCCGCGTTCATCGCCCACTCCTGTTTTTGTAGGGGTTTCTTTTTTCTTTTTTTCTATTTCTGCACTCCTGCACTGACTTTTCCTCCGCCCGCGGCTTTCGTTTAGATCTGAATTCCTTGATCCCCTCAGCAACAAACCTGTAGAACATACCCGGGAAGTATTTCTGATATATTCCAGGGGAGAAAATAATAATAATATAGAAAGCTGAGAGACGGCAGAGCGGATCAGGAAGGAGGACACTTCTGTTGTCATGGTGGATTTCAGCCTGAAGGCTCTCCTGTCTTCAACCCGCCGTCCCTCTGTATCGACGCTACATAATAGTTTCCACTAAACCTCGAGCTGTGTCTACGGAAAACGCTTGAAATTAAGCCCAATGCATTTATTTGCACAAATTTGCACTTTGAGTACTTGCGTACTCCACGCAAGGAATGCAAATGCATCGTATGGAGGGTGATGAAATAATGGTGCCGTGTGTTGTTTTCCTCTTCTTGTTTTTCTTTTTTTCCTCCCATGGTTTCCAGATCATACCCAAGGATAATGAAACACGTTCCACTCTAATGTACAAGTACATCATCCACGAGGACTCGGTTCCGGTCAACAACAACAACGTCATCCAGGAGGACACGTACGAGTGGGCCCTGAAGAGCTGGTCTCCGTGCTCCAAGCCGTGTGCAGGAGGTAACGGGTGAACTGTGCACGGATAAATTACCATCAATTTAAGAAATAACATGGAGGATTAATTCCTTCCTACCGCTTCAAATATAATAGTCTGAGTTCTATACTCCTATGTCCTACCGGTGTTTTATGCAGAAAGGCTGCGGTCGTTGTTCCCACTTCCTCAAGCTGAGGTTGGTTCTTTTGAAACTTTGATTATCATAGACCTGTCTTAGCATTTTCTTAGATTGAAAAAAAACAAAAAAAACAACAACAACACAATGTTGACATCCCGACATAATTCTAATCTATGCTAGGATGCTAACATAATAGGCCCCAGTGGAGTCAGCGGTGTCCTGATGGAGGGACACTTGCTGCGAAACAGGTCGGCTACTAGTATTTTAGCCACAATCGTGTGATTTCCGTCTACAAAGCTGACACAGCAACGCCGGCGTCACAAGCACTTTGACCAAGATCAGACCTGTGAGAAAATAGATCTCGGGAAAAATTGCAATGAGCTGCACCAGTAAGAACATTAGTCAAGCCAGTTACAGGTGAGGTGGAGAAATTTTTGTGATTGAAAATCCATTTCAATCACGACTTTGAGGGCTTATCCGACGCCACATGATGGAGACAGATAAACAGTATCTGTGTCCGTCCCTGCCCTTAGATGGATGTGCTGCGTGCTCCATACCCGCCTGCACACACCACTACACCTCTGATAGACAGACGGGTGGAGAGAGGAGCAGGGCCGGGTGGAGAGAGGAGCAGGGCCGGGCATCGCCGCAGAACAAACTTTTCTTTCCCACCATTTTATGATATTTTACTAAACTCCCAATACCAAATTTCGGTGTCATACCGAAACTACTTCATCCAGTACTTAAAGAGATAGAAATACATTTCTAATGCTATTTATTTAATTAAAGAAAACAAGCCAAACTTCTCAAAAGTCAACTGTGACTAAACACAAGTCCGTCAAGTCAAAAATTGGCCAAATTCAGATTTTAGAACAAGAGGAATTAAGGAAAAAAAGGAAAAACAAAAGAATGAAAAGGTTATAAATGTGAACAAAATGTGCTTTTCTCCTGCATCACAGGTTTTAATGCTAGAGACAAAAAAGCTCTTAAGTTTGATTCCACGTCCTAGTGAAAATGACTAGATATCTCTTTTCTTTTAACTTATATTTAGCTTCAGATGTAAAGTGTCGCTTTATTTTGAACTAAACAACAACCCCTCTGCGCTTCCACAGGGTTTCAGTACACCAAGTACGGCTGTCGAAAGAAGGGCGACACCAAGATGGTGCACCGGGGCTACTGCGACGCCAGCAAGAAGCCGAAACCCATCCGCAGGATGTGTAACCTTCAGGACTGCACCCAGCCTCAGTGAGTTGCCCGATGGCGCCGAGACTTAGCCGCAGTCTTTCAAAGGCCAGAGTAGCTAAGGTGGCCCCTCCCGGCGCAGGGCTGGGTTTAGATCAGCGTAGCTCTCCAATGTAATGTCTGTGGCACTGGAGTGAAAATGAGCCTTTATCACCCAAAAGTCTGCCCCGTTTTAATCAAGATGAGAACCGTGGTGGGTGGAACGTCGGCTCTAACGAAGACGCCGACTTCTCGCTTCCTTTCATGTCTTTCTTTTCTTTTTTTTTTTCCTTTTTATCTCTCTCTCTTCTCTACTCCCGCGCAAAGCAAAATTTTTTTTTTTTTTGCTGAAAAAAATCTCTGATATTGGATATTCTAGCAAATGAAATATGTGATAAATCAAAGTACTTCTACAGATTGATGCAAAAAAAAATAAAAAATCAATACACACCACACAATGTGGTTGTAGAGATATAAAGATATAGATACCCAGTATATACCACAAACAGTGGGGAAGATATCTGATGTTGGCAAATTCATATTGCGTCAAAGTTTATATCATCATATTTTCCGTCCCGATGCCTAAACAGATTTTTTTCTTGCATTTAAAATGTTTTTACTAAAGATTTTTAAAAAAGAATAAAAAAATAAAAATAAAACTGTTGTTTTAAGTGCTGCCTACCTCACATAAACTGCCTTCATTTGATTCAGAAATCTACTTCAGACAATCCTGTAAAATTCAACGGGAACCTGAGAGAAACTAGTGCTACAGCGGGCCGATAACTGTGAGTGGGCATGATGCAGAGGTAGCAAGTCTGAATTCATGCCCCTGTGTTGAACCATACGCCGTGCCCTACGGCATAGCCTATGCGGTACCCGTGGCGTGGCCCTGTACCCTACGCCGTACCCGTGGCGTCGCCCTGTACCCTACGCCGTACCCTACGCTGTACCTGTGGCGTAACCCTGTACCCTACGCTGTACCTGTGGCGTAGCCCTGTAGCCTACGCTGTACCTGTGGCGTCGCCCTGTACCCTACGCCGTACCCTACGCTGTACCTGTGGCGTAACACTGTAGCCTACGCTGTACCTGTGGCGTAACCCTGTACCCTACGCTGTACCTGTGGCGTAACCCTGTACCCTACGCTGTACCTGTGGCGTAACCCTGTACCCTACGCTGTACCTGTGGCGTAACCCTGTACCCTACGCTGTACCTGTGGCGTAACCCTGTAGCCTACGCTGTACCTGTGGCGTAACCCTGTACCCTACGCTGTACCTGTGGCGTAGCCCTGTAGCCTACGCTGTACCTGTGGCTGTGATTGGTCAGTTTGGTAGCATTTCATTACCTGCTTCTGCCTCTTCCAAAAAGCTAAGAGGATTACACACATAATTTATCTGCTGCTGAATATGAATTTTGGTCTTGTTCTCCCGAGACACTTTAAAGTGATTTGTTAGTTGTTATTTTAGAGGAGATTTTTGGTTTCCCATAATAATCAGCTGCAGAGTGGTTTTGAATTATATCTGAAACTCAGAATATTTGTTTTTCTGATGCTTGAATTTGGAATAAATTGAAAATGATATATTGGCACTAATGTTGGGGGGGGGGCATTGTACAGATTACACAGCACCAGCTCATTTCAAGCCCTAAACTGTTGATTGATGAAAGAGCAGTGCTGTTTCTGCAGCTGATGTTCAGTTTCACTTCTACTTTTAACACCCAACTGGCAGAAAAAAAAAAAAAGTTAAAAAAAAGGCAATAAGCTTCACATCTTTACCAAAATTAACAGCAGCCGTCCCCTTCTGCTGCACTGCAGCAGCTTCTAACGCTGCTCCGCCGCTTCATTTACTTCCAAAATGGGCTCGAACCTTCAGAGACCGAGAAGTGGGCGAATCTCTCCGTGGGTCACGGGTGTGATGATTTTATGCTGTGAAGCTTTGCCAAGTACCTGAATGGATCCACGTTTTCTCAGGAGATGCTTACGGTGTCACTCGGCAGGAGGGCGATGAGTTTTGTCACGAAAGAATCCATCAGAGCCTTTGAATTCAACCAAATTAGAAAAAAAGAAGTAGAAAAAACGTGAAAATACACCTCAGCTGCGTGTGGCTCATAACAGAGGCAGTGATATAAAAGTTCAATCAAATTTCTGAGGGGATTAATGATGGTGATGGAGCCTGAATTTAAAAAGCGCCGCAGGTGAAAGAAACGGCTCGAAAGAGGAGAAGGACGCAAATAAGGTCGAGGCTGTGAAACGCAGCAATGTGAGGGAGGTTTAAAGAGCAGCCACCCTCAAAAGAGCCGCGGCCAAAGCCGCGCCGGGCGCCTCTTCAAATCCGACTGGCCCACGTCAACACCCGGGGATGACGCAACGCGCCGCAGACCTCACACGCGCTAACGTCGATGTTTACCTGCCGGCGGTTTTGTTCGGCTTTGAACCGCGGGATTCGGCGGGGCCAGAGATCTGAGGCCTCTGAGATCTGACGCCAGATGAAACACTCGCCGCCGTTTAGGAAACTCTTTTCCAGAGTTCTGATTGACTATACTTGTGGGGTGGGGAGGCGACTGTGGCTCACAGCAGATCTCCATCTGAACAAACAGGGTCGGGGCTCTTTCCCTGTTTTAGCCTTTTAGTTTTTTTTTTTTTTCATGCTCATCAGACTCTTGGTTATAGCTCAAGATTCCCATGACTTTCCATTCGTGCTCCCAAGTGCCTGAATCCTACAGACCTCGAAGATCCCCTGACTTTTCTTCTGGCGCCTCCAGACAATCATCTCAAAGACCTACTTGATGGATTAGCACAAACTCTGGCACAGACATTCATGGGTCTCTCTCAGCCTTCGTTCCTCCGTGCACTTGTGTTCTTGTGGACTTGTGCTACGCCGGCGCCGGCGGCTGAGGCACCGTCCCGATTCAAAGTCCGCATCTAGCCAAGCACGGATCAAATGACTGGAAGTGTTCTTGCTCCAACCGTTTCGTCGAGGACACTTTGGGAGCCAACTGTGTGGCCCTGGGGTAGCTGGGGTGAGATGGGGTAAGACGGGGTAGCATGGGCTAAGATGGGGTAACATGGGGTGAGATAGGGTAAGATGGTAGTTTAGTCTGGATAAATTTTTGGTTCCCCTTTCTTAATTTTTTTAAAATATTCATTACAGATGTGTCTTTTTACGACACTCACTTTCAGTTAGGGTTTCATTTCCCCCGTAAAGTTCAGTCTATGTGGTTGAGATTATTTTATCACAGCAAGTCAGGCACAGTTGTGTTGGAGTTTAATCACCAGAGCCAAGCTGGGCAGCCAGTGTCAGCAAGAACCCTCCTGTTCCAACTTCAAATAGTCCCCCTGTCCTGGGGAGTGTGGACTCCAGAGACGAACGTGCCAAGTTTGAAGAAAACCCAGAGAAAAATTTTTCAGAGGCGCCTGTACTTTCCAGGCAGTGACTGGCTTTTCCTTTCGGTGCCACCGTGTTTTTTCGGTTCTGAGTGAAATGTCTCGACAGCTATGGGATGGATTTTCCGGGGAATTCGTTATAGACTTTCATGTTGTCCCCAGGATCATATGTATTATTCTGTTATTGAAATAAAATGAGAGATACAGAGGATTATGCAGGCTATTGCTCTCTGAGTGCTTCAACCCTTAATAGTTTGGTGTCTGAGTTGGTTGGCGTGACGACACACGCCTTTGAAACGAAAACCAAACTCCCTCAAAGCTATATATATATATATATATATATAAATATATATACACACACACAACTCATTTCATTGCCTGACTTCTCCAGGAGTCCGGGAAGAAGACCTAAATTTCAGCCAAATTTAAGAGCACTGGGGCCGAGGAGATAAGAAATGTCAAGGAGGAAATGTGGGGCAGTGTGCCTGAGGAAGATAAGAGCCAGGTCCTGAGCATAGATGTAGAGCAACAAAACAGGAAAACTTTCCAAATGTGAACATGTTCACACTCATTCTCAGCCAGGTTAGGGTGTGAGTCAGCATTGTTACAAGAAACCTAATATATATACTTAAAAATGTCATGGGGATATAAGTGTAATAAATGTAAATATGTCTAATGTAGCAGCTTAATCGTCCTGAGAAATGGCTACTGCTCGTTCATAGAAACTCTAAATATGCAAGGAGGAAGAATTAAATATGGAAGGGTGCATGAAATAATTAAAAGTTCATCAATCTCTGAATCTTTAAGTCTAGCCAAGACAGTAATAGAGCATCACTTGCTTTATCTTTCTCTCGCCACAGATTCTTCTTCAGTGGTGGAAAGTACATTCGCACAAGTACTGTACGTAAATGTAGTTTTGAGATACCTTACTTGAGTATTTCAATTGCATTCATTTGCATTTATATTTCTACTCCATTTCCATTTCGAGTGTAATATTATTTTTCGTTACAAACGATGATATCAGTTTAATCGAATGTCTATAAAATGCACACGAATCTCAGGATATTTTAGTGTTCAGTGAGACGCCCATTTAGTTTAATGACCGCTTGCGCTCCAGCTGGCATGAACCCCACAAGTTTATGCACAACCCGATGACCCATGCTATCCCAGCATGATTCGACAATGTTCCTGGGAGCTTCACGGGACGTCACAATCGCCCCCAGAAATGTCCCGCAGGATTGAGGTCACGCGACCGTGGAGGAACGTCCACCTCGGCCGGGACTCCTCTGCCCTCAGTTGCTCTTTAAATAGTTCCTGCGTAGCTTCGGGGTGTGTTTGGGGTCATTATCCTGCTGCAGCGCGAATCCATCTCCACAGAGATACGCACCAGAGGGTAATTGCAAGTCGCTGAAGAATTGAGTGGTACTTGTCCTTGGTCAGGGTGTAATCAATTCAGTGCAGGTGTCCAACTCCGCAGGAGAAAAAAACACCCCCAACTTTGCGATTCCCAACATTGTTTCCCTGAGAGAGCGATACGCTGTGTGTCATTTTCTCGCCTATTCGTCTCATTACATACACTCCTCTGTTCCTGTCGTAAATATCAAACTTGGATTCGTTAAAATAGGTCTCTTTTTTTCCCCCAGTCATCCACTGTGAAATGCTTGTATTTCCCTGCCTGCCCCAAGAGTTTGGCTTTATTTCCCTTCCTGAGAAGTGACTTAGAAACTGCGACTCGTCCCATAGGGCCACTACAAGGCAGCTTTTCTTTCATTGCTTTTGCAGCTTTCTGTGTTGATCCTCAAATAACGTCGTCCCTTTTTGTTCGCCTGACGATGTCCTGGATTCAACTGATCAAGCTTCTGCAAAGCTCTCCATGCACTGCCCTCTTAGAGACCTCAAATCAGGCCAGGATTTGACACTGAGAAAAGCCCCTCCTTGCTTAGAACAACAATTCAACCTCTGACACGTTCCCTTAGTTCTGATGGCATTTTGCCCACTATCACAATGCTACTTAGTAAGGAATGATCTGCTGGAAACTTGAGGCACAGCTCTTTTTTTCTTAACAGGCGAACACTGCCTGCAATTTCAGCAACTTGAACGAGCCTCTGATGAGTGGATCAGATCCACCTAATTGTCATCTGGACACATGCTACAGGGGAAAGGATACAACTTAAGTAAATCTGACCTTTTGTACAAAGGAGTTAAGTAGGTCGTAGCCCTAAATCTGCTTAAATTTGAATTCTGACCTAGAAATGGTGCAGAATTTTAATTATATCTTCTTCATTATACAGGACATCATTTGATTTTAAATGTCTCTGATTCTTAGACCTTTGGCAATGAAATTGTGTCATGGCATAGATCAGGGCGAGGGTATAAAACCTTTTCTGCAACTCTGAGTGATCCGGATAGCACAGTGGCCTCAGTAATTGTGAAATGGAGGAGGTCTGAAACCATCATGACTCTTCCTAGAGTCAGTCATCCAGCCAAACTGAGTAACCAGGCAGGAGGCGCTTTGGTCAGAGGGGAGACCAAGACTCCAGTGGTCACACTAACAGAGCCTCAGAAGTCCTCCTCATTGATTGGAGAACCTGGCGCGAGGACAACCCTCTTGGCAGCACCCCACCAATCAGGCCTTCACGGTAGAGCAGCCAGACGGAGGCCAAGTGTGCCAAATGGACGTTGAGAGCATTAGGAAAAAGATTCTCTGGTCTGGTCCGAACACCGAGCACTTCTCATTACCTGGCCAGTACCATCCTTGCGATGAAGATTTTGGTGGTGGTTGCATCATCCTGTGGGGGCTCTTCTCACTGACAGGGACATGGAGATTGGTAAGATTTGAGAGGGGGGAAAAAAAAGCAGCCAAATACAGAGAGGTCCCTGAAGAAACCCTGTCAGCAAGACAGATACCCGAAGCACGCAGCCAAGAAAAAGCTGGAGCAGCTCTGAGACAAGTCTGTGACTGAGTGGCACAGCCGGGGCCCAGACTTAAACCCCATAGAGCATCCGTGGAGAGACGTGAAGATGGCAGTTCACAGACACCTCAAATCCAATTTGATGGAGCTTGAGAGGAAAAAATGGGATAAACTGCCTAAATCCAGGTGTGCAAAAGCTTGTAGAGACTTGAAGCTCTCACTGCTGCCAGAGGGGTTTCAACAAGAGTAGTGAAACGAGGGTCTGAACGCGTTTGTGAATGAGAGGTTTCAGTCATGGAAATTTGATAAATTTGCAAAAACTTTCTAAAAACATGTTTTTACTGTTTTATGGGTTATTGAGTCTAGATTTTATTGGCAAAAAGGGCAATTTTATCCATTTAAAATGAAATCTATAATACACTAAAGTGTGAAAAAAGTGAAGGGGTCTGAATAGTTTCTGAATCCACTGTATTTGACTTACTGTAGAGTGATTAATTTCACATCTGATACTTGAAGTGCCTGTTACTATGTACTTTTAATCAATAGATGTAGGCCTTTCAATTGTAATGGACCATGTGTACAATCTGAATATTATGTTATTTTTCTGAAACGTTCCCCTTTCTGCAGTCGACTATGCCTCCTGTGTATCCTGAGTAATCTCCCCGTGTTCCTTTGTCCAGATGGATCTCAGATGAATGGGAGTATTGCACCAAAACCTGCAGCAGCCTGGGCTTCCAGATCCGGACCGTTCGCTGCGTGCAGCTGCTCCACGACGGCACCAACCGCTCCGTGCACAGCAAATACTGCAGCGGCGAGAAGCCGGAGAGCCGGAGGCCCTGCAACAGAGTCCCATGTCCTGCCCAGTGGCGGACCGGAGCCTGGTCGGAGGTTCAGTATCCACACGATCCATCTGAATTTATCTAGCATCTCTTTGATCAAAGGGCCATAGGAGCAGTTGATCGCATTTCTAGGGGTTAAACTCTGTTTCTTTGATCTGGGTGTGTTATCCACGGATCCATCTGATTTTAGCCTTAACGCCATCGAGTTTCCAATTAATTAATGCCAGCTTTCTTGCCACTAGTGTTTTCCCATAGATTTGAGTTGATACAGCAGCAGCTTTAAAGTGGCAATCTGGAAGTTTTCGGTCCCGGTTGATTTTTTGTTGACAGCTGTAGTTACTGGTGGGAATTGCGGTTTAATACGACAGGTCGCAGGGGCAGCAAAACAAATTACTGTCATTTTAACATACAAGTCAGGCAATAATATTCCATCACTTATTCCATCACTCTGTGAGCAACCGAGATCTGATTTTCATGTTGCATGCAGCATGAGTCCGCAAACAGAAGGGCGCGGTGGAAGGAGCTGGTCACCTGGCGGAGAAAATGGAGGCGTGCATCCTGTGGTCCACAGCGCTTCACCCTCATCACAGACTCCCACGCCACTGCGTTAGTTCACAGACAGTGACTTAACGGACATTTGTTAAAAGGAAAATCTTGAAGTGCAGGGCACAACCACGATTCCTCAACTCGACAAGAGTGTGCACAAAAGTTGAAAAACCTGAGGCGTCTGTGATGCGGTTAGTAATTTAGAGCGGTGTCACGTCCCATCTGAAAACGCACCAGGTGTGGCTCCTCCATTTCACAGCATAAGGCCTTAGAGCCGCAGGAAAAAACGATAAATTGGGCGTCCGGCTGAGTGGTGGAGTGAAGATGAGAGCTAATAAGATACAGTCCTTCGTGTCAACACTTAATTTATGTGAGTTTGGTTCAGATTTTTGATAAGATGTTCGACCCCCTAATGTTAATATACCTCTTACCATCTTTATATATGTGTGTATATATATATGTGTGTGTGTGTATATATATATATATATATATATGTATATGTGTGTGTGTATATATATATATATATGTGTTCATATATGTGTGTTTATATGTATATATGTGTGTATATATATATATACATATATTCGTTATTCAGAATAATACCTGAATCATAAAATTATCATCTTTTACAAAAACTTTGGTTTTAGCTTTCTTCCTTTATCTTGGATGACTCACAGAAAATCACAGGATCAGAGAGTTTATTCCACATTTTTACTAGTCAAAGTTTTCTTTATTAAAATACTTGACCTTAAATTTGTTGCTTGACAACCAGTTTATTTTTTTCAATGTTTTCATTTAGAACATTTGGGCTTCGGCTCTCAGCGGGGTTTCATCAAGGGGTAAACAGATTTCAGGGTAATTGTCTCCCTGACATTCACATTTACGTCAACAGGCTATATTTGAAAAAATAAATATAAAAAATAAAAAGGTCTAAAAACAGGGTCATATCCACAGAGTGATCCACCAAAGACTAATGGCTTGTTTGTTGCTTCGGCCACATCCATCTGCCGGTTGTTGTTTGGTTTACAGAGCACAAATGCCTACTTGATTCAGGGTTTCTACGTAACCCTTTTCTATTTCTAAATTAGGCCTTGGTGTAATTGTAATTGCACAAAGAGTCATCCAGCTCAACGGTATAAATGTTATCACAGTAATCAGCGCAACAAAACAACAAGGAAAAGTAGGAAAAGTAGGATGAAAAATGGTAAGATGGTAAACAGACGCCGTCCCCTCTCTAAGCTCTGCAGCCCTGGCCAGTGTGAGGTGGGCTGCAATTGTTGGTTTTTGAAGAAAGTCATTAAAATGCCTCGGAAAGTTCAGAGGAAAAACGTCCCGCATCCAGTCGCTGTAAACCTGCAGCGCAAAGTGAATCCAAGTGCCAGGTAAAAACGAGGTGTAGCCAAGAGCGAGGTGAGATTCCAGTTCTCCACCGGACCAGATGTTTTGGCGTCTGACTTCCCCACAGAATTTTTCCTGTGAATATTCAGAGCAATCCGCCCTAAAAGTGAATAAAAACACTGTCCAGGCTCTGTCCTGTTTTGCCTTGTGTGACGTAGCCGCTGTCTCCCTCTCTTCCTCAGTGCTCTGTGACCTGCGGGGAGGGGATGGAGAGGCGCTCGGTCACCTGCCGGATCGGAGACCAGTGTAACGGGGAGAAGCCCGAGACCGTGAGACCCTGCAGACCCGGGCCCTGCCACGGTAAGCGCGTCGCTAATCGGGAACCGAGGGGCAAGCGGACGCACGTTTCTGGCCCGACACCCGCCGTTCATCATAGCGTTGGCCTGCGGTTTCTCTTTTGACGGTGACACAATTTGCCTCCTCCAGAAAAAAAAATCCAGTAATAATCAGGCCTGTCATTTATTCTGCAAGTCTTCTAGACAGAATAAAAACTACATAAATTTTCACTGCGTTTTAAAAATAGCAGGCAGCCATTGGTTTCGCTTCCTTTCCGTTTCTGGCGGTGTAATCAATCGCCCGACCCTCGACGCTTGCTTGAGTTGTGTGATTCATCACAGTGAAAACTAACTCTACGCTCATTTGTTTTAAAGTTCCATTATTGTTGGGTTGGTAAATGTAGTTCGGGTCCAGGTTGGAGTTGGAAGCCGACACCGGTCTCACAGCGCCGAAGTAGAAAAATCTCAACAAAAGCAGTGCAGACGTTCCCTGTGATGGATTAAATGGCTGAAGCTGGTCACAGGGGCTCAGGCAGATGTTTTCCTGCCTCCCCCACAGAAATGAATGGAGAACTACGGCTGCCTGGGATGAAGAAAAATACGATTAGGAATTAGAAACACCTCTGTGAAGTTCTTAGAATATTCAGCAGTGTAGTACGGTTCATTGTGCAGCGAAAGGACTGACGCACGCAAACTCTCACTTAAGACGAGACTGCACAACTTTCTGAAAGAAGATATAATGAAAATCTTCCTCTTATAAATGGGGAAAAAAGTTGGACTCACGAGCTTCGGAGGCTATAGTGAGCTAACGTTAGCAAACATAAACACATCGCACCTCACTAGAACACGAGTTCGCTGTTTTCCACTTCTGGCCACGGTGGCTGCTGTTTGACCCAGATTAAATTGTCTCACTTTGAAAAGCCCACATCATTCTTATACACTCTCTCCCAACATTCATTTTTAAAAAGAGCGTCTGCGATTCACATTGTGTGTTTAAGTATGTAATTATAAAATGTTGACAAACGCTGACTGCTTTTTTGAACTCTGTCAATAGAAAACATAAATGACAGGTAGATATTTTCAGCAATAAACTAGGAATAGTACAATTCTCTCTCAAGCAGGGGAGTGCTTAGAAGAAGACTGTATATTAAATATTGACATGCAGTTCATGCAGCTGCAGCGCGATAGGAGTTCTGAAGATCAATAGTCATCCCGAATGTGTGAGGAGCGATGATTAAAGCGTCTGCGAAGAGACCCAGGGACTTTGAAACGAGGAAGATGAGGGGGGCGGCGCGGACAAAAGGGCCGGAAACTCGGGGAAGATGTTTCACTTTGAGAGCAGCCTCGGGTTCGGTCGGCGGTTCAAGGCTGCGGATCCACTGAGTTACCGAGTAGTTTAGTATGTGCAACGCACCAGCTGTCGTAGGGAACTGTTGTTTTTTGTTTTGTTTTGGGGTTTTTGGGGTTTTTATGCTGCAGAAATAAAAGGCACTTTACAGTTTTGCACGAGAGGGAAAAGAGTCAAACGTTTAGCTGGATCATGCCGTACCGCTGCCAGCTGTGCGCGTCAAAGGGAGAGCTTGTGTGTTTTTTGTGTGTTTTTATGTTTGCCTCACAAGGGCCACCTCCAGGGATAAGTAAAGTTTTTCTAACCTAATTTATATTTTTTAGGACTTGGTACTTTTTTTCTTCTTCTTCTTCTTCTTTTTTTCCCAATGCTCTTCTTCAAGCTGTCCCGGGACCGTCTGACAGTTTTGTCTGCAGTTTTTTTTCTTATGGCACCGCAGCTCCTCTACTTGCGCCGCACTGATGCAGTAGTGTCCATCAACAACACGCTTAAAAAAAATAACCCTAGCTTTCCTTCTTTCTTATTTTTTTCAGTATGAACACTGACAGATTCGAGCTGGACATTCTCCCAGTGTGATGGAGCTGCAGACTCATAACTAGATCCAGTCTAAAAAAAAAAATAAAAAAGGGGAAAAAAGACTTTTGCCAGCAGCTACTATCTTCATTTGGGCTGAGATCAGAGTCGCAGCTTATGAAAGAGGTTAGAAATCGTTATTGTGCGGCGGACACGTTCTTCTTTTCTTTTTTTTAATCCAGATGGTCGGAAGGGTCTTTGAGGGCTGGGGAATTAGCTGCGGGCCGGCTGTAAATCTTGCTGAGCGACCAGGTATTTGTCTTTTTTGAGAAACAAGCGCTTTTACCACCGTGCAAAACGGGCGGCGCAAAATGGAGCGAACTCAAAGACCCACGTAGAGATACTGTGCACGGTGGTACAAAGCTGGTTCACAGCTCTTGACATGAGCAGAATGAACATCACTCTGCCGGGGCTGAAGAGCGCCACGGTTTATTTTTTTCCGTTTTTTTTTTTTCCATTGCATTAACACTTAGCTGTCGGTCTCGGATTAGGAGCGGGGCCTCGGCGCTGCCATGCACCCACTTCAAACTCGGCTTTTCTGATCCCCGCTCGAGGGCCGCCTCTCACCGCTTTTCACTTTTCAGCACTCTGACGTTCGGCTGAGCTCTCACGCTGTGGTTTTCGCTCTCCGACTTTCAGATGAGCCGTGCAACGGGGACAGGTCCATCTTCTGCCAAATGGAGGTCCTGGCGCGCTACTGCTCCATCCCGGGCTACAACAAACTGTGCTGCGACTCCTGCGGGAAGCGCGGCGGCGCCCTGTCCTTGTTCTCCGAGGCGGCCGAGACCGAGGAGCACGCGCGCTTCGGCTCGGCCTCCCAGCTTCTGGAGACGCTGACGGCCGCCGCTGCCAACGCCACCCGCAGCGGTAAGCTGGGCCCGGGCAAGGGGTCAGCCAGCGCCGCCAAACCCCTCACCACCTCGGCGCCGCTTAAGAAAACCCCCTCGAGGGTCACGACAGCACCGAAGCGGGTCCCGCGGCACATGGGCCTCGCCGGCTGGGAGCTGCCCGCCGCGCCGCCGTCTCCCCCGGAGGGTCAGAGGTCGAGGGGATCGACGGATAGCCGGTGGCTCACGGCGCATTCCGAAGTGGAGAGATGAAAGCGACGGCCCTTCCCTCGGGGACTGTTTATGTACAGTAGAAAATCCAGCTTCATCTTGAGTCTTCTCATACCAAAAAAAAAAAGAAAAAAAAAAAACCCACCACAGAGAGAGAAACAGAGAGAGAGAGAGAAGGAAAAGTGCTGGTTCACTTTATTGTTAAGATTTTCCTTCCCCTTCCCCTTTATGCCCCTGACACTGACTTTAAATATCACTATCATCTTACCGTGATCTCCCACAGTATTCGAAGCAAAACAACTGCATTTACTTTGCTTTTATACTTTATACACAGAGGAAGAAAAACAGATTACACCATAAGGGGCACATGGTTCGAAGGGAATTTTCATCCGTGTCAAATGAAGAGTTCAATTAACGCAGCTTTGGTAGCTCATAGTGAATAATATCAGGGATTATAAAAAAAATAGCCAAAGGACAGTTCAGCATTCAAAAGATGCCTGTGCTCGCTACACTGACTCCAAATTTTTTAAAAATCTTAGCGGTTAATACAAAGATCTCGTCGCCTGATTCCAGTTAGTCCATTCAAGTTTTTGGCCCAACGAGTCTCGGCGCCGTCTTTAATGCCACCTACGACTTAACCCCCCGGGCGCCTATAGAGCGCCACGGCGGGGGCCGCCCAGCGGCAAACGCTCGGCAGATGGAGGTGGGTGAGATGCCGACAGGTGCAGTCATTACAGCCAATCAGACCAAAAGGGGGGGGGGGTTGAACGCAGGCTCGCGCGAGAGGGACTCAACCGGCACAGAAGTAGATACAGGAATCGGTGCGGAAATGCACATTGCACTTGCCACCACTCGAGCATTAATAGACACACTCGTCGTGATGTGCTCTTCCTAAGGTAAATCCCAGGTTCATTGCATTTTAATAACATTGAATACCTCTGTTTATGCGGCATTTGAAACCTAATGAAATGCCTATATGTCATGTCTCTAATCACAACCTTGAAGCCATACAGAGGCTTATTTTTGCCTCGATTTTAAGGTTAAGGCCGACGGGCCGAAAGCTCCAACGCTCTAAAAACGGATCATCTGATACAGCTGAAAATCCCCTTTTACTTGAATGTTACAAGCTGCCATTTTCATGTCGACAAAAACGTACATATAAAGTTACTGTCCCAGCACTTGTGGGGTCACTGCATATACAAAATCAAACACCGGACTTTTGAGTGCATACGGAAAAAAGTGACCAGAGATGAACCAGTGAAGACCATTAGGGAAAATGGTTTTAGTTGTATAGTTGTTTTTTGTTTTTTGTTTTTTTTTGTCATATCCAGCAATGTCTGTTGAGTGGCACTCTACAGTTTCTATGGAAAATGGGTATTTATAAAGGTTCCTGTAAATACTGTACATGAAAATATCAGTATTATTTTTGAAAAAGCTAAAGATACGTTCAAACACCCATGTTTTTTTTTTTTTAATCAATTGGAGTAACAAATGTTTACCTACTCAGCAGCAGTGTTATTAACGTCGCTATGGACGCATAAAATCGCGTATTATTCCGAATCCTGGGGCATTTTACCTGACTGCAGAGCGAGAGAGAGAGAGAGAGAGAGAGAGAATGTTTAAAGGGGTATTTCTAAATTTCAGGAAATGCACTATCGAGGCTGCAGGCAGGAGACAGTTGGCGTAGCTTAGCATGAAGCCTGGAGACAGAGGGAAACAGCTCGGCTACTAAGGCGCAACAGCTAATACGCTGTATCTTGTGCGTTTTTTCGTACCAAAAAAAAACCAAAGTTTAAAAGTGATAATTAGCTCCGGATTTAACATACCAACATGAGGAGATCACTTCCAGCAGGAAAGCGAACAAGCGTATTTCCAAACATGTCAGACTGTTCTATTGAGAAGTATCTTACATGCGGCCTTTACCTTTTTTTAAACGAGGAGATTTGTATGGTGCTAGCTAGCCTTCGACCTTTTCGGCCCCTCTCATGCCGCCAACCTCGTCGGCACCTCGGAAAGGTTGAAACGTTCTTGTCAGAGAACGGAAGCGAGAGGGGAACACGTTCGTCACCTGTTCTCAATGCTATATGTTCCTTACGGTAGGCTCTTGTCCAGATGCGCAAATTCACAGTGCATCTAACACGTGTTGTTTGGGTTTTTTGTTTTGTTTTGTTTTGTTTTTTTACACTCATCCTGAAATTGCTTTTCGTTTTCAGTGTCGTATTTTACTACGGTGACATATACTATTGAATTTCACACCACCTAAAGCTGCATTAAGCAATTTTTGACCACTAGGGAACAGACAGACTCTAAAACAAACTCGCGGTAACACAGCTCTGATATCCCCATTTTCTTATGAGGTGCTAATGGCTATTTTGTTGGTAAGCAGTTGCTTATTTCATTATCCAGCAGACAGAGTATCCCACTAAAAACACGTTTCTGTCCACCCGATGAATGTAAGTCAAATATTCGCTCTCTTTTTCAACTCTGGAGTTGGTCTCCACCAGATTCTAAGAACCATATCCGTCAGACATTATTGGCTAACGTCCGTTTAGCCGCTTATGTCCACTTAGCTGCTAACCACCGTTTAGCTGCTAGCTTATCCTCTGTATTCACCAGCGACTTGTTTATCTCCTCAAAGTTTTTTAAAAGTCGCGTAGATCTGCGGAGTTGGACGTTATTCCCCGGAGCCATTTGATTCAATTTTTAATCATCAAAAATGTGCTTAATGGAGCTTTAAGCTTATTACACGCTTCGGGTCTGAGCAAGGTTCTGTTGTACCTTACGTTTTTGGTTTTTTTTGTGTTTGCAGGAACATAAAGCCTCATTGTAAGCACAAGAAGCTGGACTTTCAAAAGGGTTCTACTGTATGTGGAACGTGTTTTGGTTTTTTTTTTTGGTTTTGTTTGTTTTGTTTTGTTTTTTTCAGAGTGTTTTCTAAATGGCTTTTTATTTACGGTGGAAAAAGGTTCAGGGCAGAGAAAGCTATTTATTGAAAAAAAAAAAAAGGATTTCCTCACAACCACAATGCATCTGACTGCAATAGCAAAAAAACACGGTTTTTGTGTTTTCAGCAAAGAAATAGCTCGCAACTATTCACACTCACACCTGTGTGCCGATGTATAGTACATGTATATAGCATTGAGTACATGAATATTTATTGAAAGTTAAAGGGTTCTGCTTTGTTTTTACAGCATGTGCCGGTGCCAGCTGATCAATAAGCTGCAACAGATTAAACCATTGAAAACTGATCACCTTTTTTTTTTTCCAACCACATTTTTCAAATTTTAACTGGATTTCTACTTTTTTTTAAAAACAAAAAACAAAAAAAAAAAACATGATAGTATAGAAATGACATTGTTTTTTGCAAACAATTAGATGTAAATATACATGCTCAATTTTGAGATGTTTTACCTTTTTCTCAGAAAGCTGTCTTTTCACAGCTGTTTTGTAGAAGTCGTTAACAGAGCTGTTACACTGCTGCAACATGTACTGACCAGACAAATGCTTTATTTTATCCAATAAAACATAAATAGTGTAGTACCAGTAAACCAGTAAAGTTGTTTTGTTTTTTTAATGCTGTTTGTAGTTTGTCAGTATTGTCTAACCATTTTACATTTTCCTCCCCAGTTCTTTTCACATCCTTTACTTGCTGCCTATGAAACATTGCTGCTAATGTTATAGAGAGCTTGTAAATGATAAATAGGATAGTCGTAGATGTTACATTGACAATCCCTGAGCCTCAGACAGATATTACTGCGTAGGATTCTCCATGTACTGTATCAACACCCCTGTGCTATCCGTGCATTGAAGAATTACGATTGTCACGTTTGTCAGTCACTCTTTGCTCTATTCGCTTTTTCTATGTATTTGTGTAGATTGAAGTGTACACTACTGATACTGTTTGTTGTAATGGGGAGCACATAGCAATAAAAGACATGATTAACTATTCGGATTTTCTTGCTTTCTTTAGAATCCCAATATCTCGAAACCCTCAGTTCAGATAACTTGGGGGGGGGCAAGCGGCGATTCTGGGTGCGAAAGGTCAAGGTCTCCTCTTGACCTTGGGAAACAGTAACAGTTGCAACAATATACTTCCCAGAATGTGTCGATGCAGTGACGTGGATGCGACAAAAAACTGGCAACGCACTAAAAAAAACAAAAACAAAACAAAACAAAAGTGACGCGCCACAGCCGCGCCACGGTCCCAACATGATGCTCAGGTATGAACTTCAGTGATTTGGGTTTAATTAATGGACCTTATTACTTCTAAAAGTTCCCCCAGTTGTCAATGGAGGACTGTATTTCCACTGTTACCTTCTATCGATGCTGAGGCAGCAGATAGCAGCAACGCTAGCAGGTGAGATGCTAACTTGCTGTATCTGTGTTGTAATTTGTAGCGTAAAACACTCACCACAGCCTTAAAGAGGAGATTCTTAGCCTTCAATAAATAACGGATATACTCACATTGGAAAATGTGAAAATCATGACATAAAAACCTGTCGACCCCAAGTCGATGGCGAATAGGTTATGACATCTCCAACCGTCAACTACAAACATAAAGCTAACAGCAGCCACCAACCCCCCGAAAAACCTTGTTTAAGAATAAGAGCGCACCAGGCTACTAGCCTTGATTTCACCGCAACCTTCAACACGCTCCTTGGTACCAAAGATAAAGAAATAGTTTCATACTTTTTGGGAAAACTGGGTTATTCACTTTTCTTTGCCGAGAGCTAGATGATATATGTGTTTGTGAAGTAGAAAGCCGGAGCCAGGGTTATTTTATTTCAGCTTACAGACAAGAAGCAGGTAAACAGTGGCAGAGTTGAAAAACATGCCTGCCAGCACCTTAACATGTTGCTTTTCCTCTGTTTTATCTACTATCTTTGTGTGTTTTCAAAAACAGGCATTCCGGAAAGCGCTAGCTGTTTTCCCGCTGCTCCCGTTCGTTTTGTTAAGCTAGGATATTACCCCCCCCCCGGCTCTAGCTTCATACTCCGCACACATGCATGAGAGTGGCATCGATGTGATTCTCGGAAACGACACAAATAAGAATATTTCAAAAAATCTTGGACTAAAGTTGCAAAAGGTTTCCCAAAATACAGCCCAAAAGCTAATGCTAGAGCTACGTAGCTGTTGTGATCAAACCAGAGGGGACGTGTATCCAGCTGTACCTGGCCTGTTGATGAACAAAGCTTAACAGGTGTAATAACCTGATACGGCATTATTCTGAGAGACAAACGAATAAAAGAAATATTTTTTTTATTCAATTGTCTCAGTACTTAATGATTTCCCTGCCCTGTCTGTGTCATTTAAACCCAAACCCATTTATTCTCACTACAAACTTAAATTTTATAAGAAGTCTCACAAATATATTGTTTTATAAATAGATCTTAAGAGGGTCAATAATTTCCTAAAACACTAGGCAACTGTAGCTTTTAGCAAATGTTTATATAACAAAAGGAGAAAACTGAACCTAGCATACTTAAACTAAAAAGCAAGCGCGTGAGACTGGCAGCGATACAGGGAATGTAAATTAGTAAGCCACAGCCAACAGTAAGTGTTTTACTCGTAATTCTGTCAGCCGTTGTTCTTCGTCTGTTTAGATCCGGCAAAAACAAAATTCACTTCACTCCCCTCGCAAACTGTGAGCGGGGAAGAAACACCCAGGAGTCAGGTGCTGGAGGCTGACAAAAGTAAGTCACCACCGCACCTTGGCTTTTCTCCGTGTCTTGTGTTGTACATCAACAGTACTCTGGTTGAAAGCAGTCATTTATGCGAAAATGTCAAACATAATTACTCGAGCTCTACTTTATATTGACTCGAGAATCAAACGGAGTCCGGGATTAACCTGTGTTGCTGCACACACACTGAATGTATCGACTCTGGACTCCTTATTTAACCGCTGGGCTTCGGTGGGGACCAGCACTACTTTACCAGCTGGGGGGGCAAAAAATAAAATGAAAAAAAAAAACAAACCCCTCCAACCTCGGGTTACTGTTTGAAACACAGGCACTTGGAAACGAATAGAAGCAAGATCCTTTCATATATCACAACACCGCCACGGGGGCTGTTTTATTTCTGCCATTTGTGCATCGTCTTAAATTTGTCTTCTGCTCTAAACGTCTTGGCGGCAGCGTTGTTGCATTTGAGGACAACCTGCGTTGAAAATGCGACGCTAGGTTCCTAAGTGGGGCTGTGATACGGTCGGTGGGGCGGCAGGTCAAATTGTCCAGATGCATTAAAGATGGCAGAGCTGCAGAAGCTGGTGGTGGTGATGGGATGGGGGGGGTGTCATGTTTGATCCCCCTGCGTCACATGGACAAATACAGTGGGTTGTATGTGGATGTGAATAGTGAAGTTATTTGTCTTTTCTCAGGTCTCCTGCATCCAAAACGAGATTTACGTCTGCTGAAATAAACACGTCTCCGACTGAACGGGTTTGTTGATCTACGATCTGCAGTTATACAAATACACACAACCACAGAAGAACACGATGAAAAATGAAAAAACTTAAACTAAACCTCATTCCAACCCTAGAAATTAGATTTACATGCTGTTAATTTGTTTGACCATTTGAAGGATTGAGTGTAAATGTCATCGCCCGATCCTGTGGTTCAATTTAGGCAAAACTTCCTTCAAGATCAGGGGGAAAAAAAAACATCAAGTCTTATGCTTCAATTTTGGCTTTTTTTAAAAAAAATATTTAACCGAGAAAACAATCTCTCACCAACTTTATAGCCACATGCTGGGGTTATACTAAACTGAAAAAAAATAAAAGTTTTCTCATCTTTTAGTTGCTATAAATAGGTTTTGTTGGATTCTTATGTTTGTTTATTAAGTCGATAAACAAAAAACTTCACTGAGACAGGGTTGCATCATTCACGGCAACGGAACTTTTTAAAAAACTTTTTAAAAACCGCGAGCTCAACATACCGATTCCCCCAAATCAGATATATGAGTTGGTCCAGGGGAGCTTCCCTGAAAGGTCAGCGTGCAGTTCCCCCACGGGGGCGGCCTGAGCTGCGGTTTCAGAAACCCTGAGAGGTGACACAGTGTTACTTGGCACATGAGGAGCCTGCCTATCGAGCCACTCGATGCTCTCTCTGTTTTGTTTTTTTGTTTTTTTTTGGCTGAATGGGAGTAAAATCCCTGCAGGCGTAGTTTCCAGAACTGTGCGGAGAAGCTTCAAAGGGAAGCGGAGGCTATGACAACCCCGCTTTTTAATATTTCATTGGTCTCAAATCTCTCTAATTACATCTCTAATCACGTTGTAGGCGTCTCCAAATGCACGTTGATTAATCGCAGTTACAATACGACGGGTCAGAATTATAATTTGAGATATAAATGCATCTACAGTGTGGAAATAAGAATGAACTCGCCGAACAGATTTCATCTGATCAAATAGATCTATGTAATAACATCACAGTAATCATCCTGCTGTGTTTTGATTTATAATAGATGTGAATGGAGTACTGCAACCCCCACCCCCCGGCCCCTCCGGGCATATGCCCAGGGGCCATAGAGGTCAGGAGCCTGCAGTCCCGGAGCTTCTGTTTGAAGTGATTTCCTGTTGGAAAAGTCAATCAGATGTCAAGGAAAAGATGAAAAGCGAAAAAGCATTTACAGCTTTAAATAAGCGGCGTTGCGTGAATCTTGTTCAGCAGATGCATCTTCCTCTCGATTTAACACAAACGCCAGATGACTAAAACCTAAAGTGCATCCTATTTCAGTCTGTATTGCCCTTGTCTGGTATCTCATAGTGGGTTATCTGCACAGCTTAATCCAGGTTGTGGTTATTATGATTCTGAGAGCAGCAAAGAAAAAAAAAAAAGGCTCATTGTGCCTTTATGCTCGAGCACAGTGAGTATCTCACTGGTATTAATATCCCTCTACACTTTGCTTACATGCTATCCATATAAAAAAAGGATTCAGCTAATGTGGATGACAATAATTCAGTGGCCTGCTGGATTACTCCTGTTGGCTAAATCAACCTTTTAATAGGGATCTGGATTATCTCACACTGAGATGTAATCCCTCCGATCCAAACACTTTACCGGTTTGCTTTATGGCTGCAGATTCTCCTTTGACTTGGCTCAATGGGATTAGCTGACAAAGTGATTTCTAAGAGGGAAAAAATGGGAAAAAATAAAAAGCCAGAATCGAAGCCATCATTCTTGTCCTGATCCGAAAGATGCGGCGCATCTTTTTTTAAGGACCTGGAGAGGCAGGAATGACAGGAAAAAAAAAATGAATGAAATGAAAGGAAAAAAGGGAAAGTAGCACGGCTGGGGACATCGGTCCGTGTGACCTCTGACCTCCCTTTGAGAGATGGGACGAGACAGAGCCGCCACCGCTGCCGCCAAAAACTGGGAGCAGAGGGGATGGAGGGCGACCCCCCCCCCCACCAGACGAGATCCGGAGAAGAGATGCAAAATGGAGGGACCGATGGAGAGGAATTGTGCAGCGGGTTTGGGGGTGGAGGTGGAGGTGGAGGGGCATGGGGGCGTGGGTGGATTATGTCCACATTGTCAACTCTGGTCAAAGCCAGATGAAAGTTAATTAGTCTGGCGCGGGGGGGGGGGATTTCATGTTTCTCTTTTTTTTTTATTTTTTCTTCCTTCAATTATGGTTTGTGAAAACAAAACCAAACAAAAAAAAAACCCCAAACCTCTGGGCCACATGAAAACCAGTATTATTTCATGGGCAAGAGGAAAAGCGCCGTATGACTAATTTCTCTGATTGTGCTGCCCTCCCTCTGGCGCCCAGAGCCCAGGCGTCTGACACTGAGCCAGTAGCCCCGGTGCATGACTGATGAGGGCTTATCCCCTGAGCTGACGCACTATAAAACTGCTTTGCACTTGGGTGGCTGCTCTCAGCGTAGGCATGACGCAAGCCCGCTGCAGAGGGGCCACGAGCCGAGTCCGACTTACAGCTTCTGACATTCTGACAACACGTTAGCAACGGACACTTTTTATATTTCGCCCCCCCCCTCCCCGCCGGCCATTGGATTGCTGACGTCAGCTGCACTCGCCTAAATAAATTAATCTATACGATCCATCTGCGGCTCGGGATGCAGGGCTCTGCCAAGGCCAGTGTTACAAAAAAAAAAAAACCACCAGATTCCAGAGGAAAAAATATTCATTCGTAACATATCATATAGATCTGCCCCCAAAATTTAATGGGTTCTTCCCTGGCCCACGTCCCTTCCCTCTGCCAAGCAAATCGGTTTGGTAGATTTTGCACAATCCCGCCGACAAATAAAACAAAGCAACACCGGAACAGACGTGGGTTATTACATAAGCGCCACAGTGGAGGGAATCGGGTCAGTGGTGTTCACAGTTGCAGATGAATGCTTAATGTGAAGGAACATCAACATGTTTGTCAGAATGAAGTTGAAATATTTTTGTAAAACATTGTCTACTGATGAAGTTAAGTTGCATTTTGTGTAGGCCTGAGGATTGTTGAGTATCAGCCGTTTTTACAGGATCCCTCTCTAAACCTAAACCAGGACGAATTTGCACATAAAACTGACAAAAGTTTTACCACGAGTCCGACCGCTGCTGACTCGCTTTACATGAATAACTACATTCGAAAGAAATGTGGAAAAAGTGTCTCAAACGCTCAGAGAAAAGAATCAAAAGAAAAAAAAAATCATGCCTCAAACAGTTGTGCATCCAGGAGACAACAGAGGCCACAGCTCCCAGTGAGTCCAGTTCAAGCTCCAGTCAGCAGTGGGCAGAAGACGACAGGGAGCGAGTCCCGAGGTTGTTTAGCAGGACGAGGATGTGCAGCTTTGTTTTCTCCTCTGGCTCCGTCAGAAATTCTGAAACGCTGAATAAAGTACTGAAAATCCAGTCCAGTCAGCTGAGACCTACAGGATTCTATTAGACAAGGATCCGCTGAAGCCGCTTAAATGAAATAATGATTAAGATTTTGCCGTCATACTTTCCACTTTGAATCCTAATCTCACTCTCTCTATAGCTACCGGCTCCTGGTTATATAGTCTGGATGCACGAATGCAAACGAAACCTGACCAGCGGTAAATCGCAGCTACATTTCTTAATGACGCTCAGATTACGTTGATGAACCCACTTATACGGCAATTTAAGGGACTGAGGCTACTTTGTTGTTGCGGTTGTGTAATGAGTAAAGATATTTCTGGTGCACGCAGCGCAGTCATATAATCGTCATAGGGGCCGTAATCCAATTGCATAGACACGTAACAATTAGGCAAGAAAATTACATTACATTATATGAATATAATTCGTGCCAGTGTTTCTATTCCAAGGAGGCTGTTGTTCTGAAAAAATCATCATTTAACCTCTGTTTACTGCAAGATTCCTTGTAAACCATATGTCATGATGTGTCTCCATGTTGGTTTCAGCGAGCAAGTCCGAGTCAATTGTCCGGCACCGGATTTATTCCCAGTGGGCCCCCCTTACTTGTGTATACAGTAAATAAGGGACATGTTAGTTGTTTGGATTTTTTTGTTTTGTTTTGTTTTTCAGTAGAAGATGCTCAACCTTATCTGGGAATGTCCACCTGTGAAACCAAACCTATGCCTTTTTTGGTGCAGCCAGGCTCCAAAATCTGGTGGGGAGCCGTCACAGCAGCATATTTACGTCTGTCCATAGTTTTTGGAACATGTTTGGTAGTCGCATACGGCTGTAATGTTCAGCTGTCCGCATACTTTTGGTCATGTCATTGATCTTTCTATACAAACATCTAACTGAGGCCCTGCAGCTTGTATGCAGCAGTAGCTGACATTTTAAAAAATGTCCTTTAAAAACCCACAGAGGTTCAGGAAGTCTCCTTTTTCTAACCAGCCCTGCCCACTTCAAGAGACAAAAATCTGAAATTAAGAAATCAAAGAGTGATGTGAAATAAGTAAAGCTGCTCTAAAACTATCAGAAAATGGTAACAAATTGTGTTTTAATGTAGGATCCCATCACTCAAAGTGAGAAAATTGGTTTTCCAGGATTTTAGATTGTTTTAACTTAAATGCATAGATGTTTACTGTCCTTCTGCCTGGAGAAGCGAAAGGACGTAATGAAAAATATTTGAGTTCAAGTCCAAGTTCGGCCTCACCCTCAGCAAACACTAAGCACTGTTTACTGTGTTTTAAGGTGCTCACGTGTTACCCGGAGCGGCGCCAAACAGTCGACCCTGGCGGCGACGGGGACTCTGACTCGTAGGTGTGCATGGGTTGCACATCACACATCTGGAATTGGGAGCCAGGAGCAAGTCATTACAGAAAAAAGGAAAAAAAACCCCAAAACATACGTTGTCGCTGTGGAAACACAATGCATCCGGTCAGGGAACGGATTCATGTCTTTTGTTTGTTTTTTTTTTGTTTTTTTCCCCCATATTGACAGCTTTTTTTTTCAATGTTCGCAGCCAAAATGCAGGTCCGTCCCAGTGGACGGCAGCCAACCGGGCTCAGCCAGAGCAAAAACCATTGTCGAGCGCCGCTGATTGAGAGGCGAGAGCTTGCCAGGATTTCTGGATGAGATTTGTTGACCTGGAGCACACGCAAGGGGGCTCTGCCGGGCGCTTGGCCGAGCGAGGGCCGTTCCGTGCGACCCGAGCGTTTGTCCCTTGTCCGCCGAAGGAACGGGCCGATGCGTCCCTCCCGCTCAGTGGCCTTCCCGCTCGACGGTGGGGGGGCTGCCTGTTTCGCCAGAGGCAGAGTTTCACTCAAAACTGAGGTGCTCATTACCTGTTCGTGTAAATTACAAGACCAGTGACATGGCGATGTAAAACTTTATCATAGCAGTAGCATTTATAGCAGTAAATACCTGCACACGTGAACCCTGCCCTGGATGGAAGCGGATGTGACGCGGACCTGCGTATTTGAGCAGTTTGAATCTGGGGGGGTCTTAAGGGATCTGCTTCCTCCACGTGTGCAGGAAGGGAAGGAAGGCCCGCCCCCAGACTTGGCTGATTGACAGCTGGTCCCTTCAAGGAATATCTAAAGCAAAAAAAGGGAAAGATATTAGGGAGAAAAAGGGGATAAAAATAAATACATCACATAATATGAATAAAGAAAAAGAAAAAGAATTTAAAATTTACAGAAAAATAGTAATTTATATTCAAGAAATATGTACATATTTATTTTAACAGTATAAAAATGAATATGTGCGGAAATAACAGAAATGTGAAAATAAATGAAAATACTTATATTTTTCAATATTCTTTTTTCTCATTGTATTTCTCACATTTTTAAAAATGTACTTATTTATTCTGTTATTCATTTCTCTTTATATTTCCACATTAATATTCATTCACAGATTTACTTTTTTTTTTTCTTATGGGACTCGTGACATCATACTCGCATTAAAGGTTCCTTTCTTATGTACTTTTAGTGAATAGGAGTGGGGGCAAGATCCGCAGCTCTGATTCTGTTAAAAAATAATAATGATAATAACATTCAAAAGCTCATAATAAGTTAATAGGAGGTTTCACCACTCTGAGTTGACTTTGCTGCTCGAAGTTGCCACGATTGCAGGATGGTCTTTTCTAGAAAGTTACGAAAGCCGTTGCCATTTTTCCCCCCAAGTCAGACCCTGTTGTTCAGCCCAACAAGCATTTTGTCTGAAGCAGCCCGAGGTCCTCATGAGTCCCCTGCGTCCGCGGCGCCTCCGACCTCGCCCGCCATCACGGCCTGTGTCCGCGACCCTGCTTCGCTAACCCAAAACCGACCTTTGAGATGGTGATGATGTGAAGCAAAATTGTCTTTGTCGCTCCCTGTAGCTTTGATTTGGTGATTTACGATTTAGAAATTGTGGAATTTTTGTGAATTCAAATCATTTCTGAAGAAACCGTTGCTCTCTCCTCTGACTGTCGATATTACGTTGTATATATGAAAGTTAATTTTCCCTCCAGGATTAAATATTTGACATGACTGTATTAAAAATGTGCTTTTCTTTTTTAAATTCTATTTCTGCCTAAGCCTGATTTTAAAGCATATTCTGTCGTCTTTCTAATCATTTCGTCCTTTTTTTTATTTTGTATTTTTCTGACTCATCAACTGTTTTCCAAAGCTCTTCGAAGCCGCCGTGCGGATGGAAACTCGGCCCGACCCCGGATGACACAGTCTATGCCGGGGTTGTCAGCTGTGTTGTGAGCTCTGCGCGCATGGCTGCTCTGACTCCGCACCACTTGAGCTGGTGCTTATTCACCCAGTTTATTAATTCAGCCTCACTGAACCCCCCCCCACCCCCGCCACCAGCCCCACCCACCACCCCGCAGCACACAGCTTCCCCTTTAATCTGCGTTATTAGACGAAACTGCGGTGAGCCACGCCGCCGTAGCTGAGCGTGTTATGAAGCTCTACTCGCGCTCGGTGCTTTAATGGGCTCTGCAGTATTGTGGGAGTCCTGCAGAAGCATAATCTTGTGACACACTCCATGTTTGAACCAGGATGTGCAATGTGAGTTAAAAAGAACTTCTGAATTAGCTGTTATTGGACTGTGGGAGACGTGACAAAGGTGTTATAGTTGCTATAATGGAAAAGGAAATGCAAGCAGTATGAATAATGATCAACTTATACACACAAGTGACATGCGAGATATAGACAATGTACAAAAATCAAATAAAATGTTCTCAGAATGACTGATTTCAATACAAGGGCCATGGATTAGTTATGCTGGCTTAGTTTGAATATATTATATATCATAGTCAGACATATTTATAACAAATAGCATGAATGCAAATTTCCCGGGGGGGGGGGGGGTGGATGTAATGGAAGTAATATTAGTGGGGATGGCATCGGCTTTGCTCACCAGGGTGCCTGGGCATTATCTGGGTTCGGTGGCCTACATGCAGTCGATGGGATTCAGCAATAAAAAAGGGCCAAGGCCGAGTGTCAGGACTGGTGGTGGGGGGGGGTGCAGGCAGCACACACACACACACAAACACACAGAGGCAGGCAGCCACAAGCACACAGACACACACACACACACAGGCTGCCAGCCACAAGCACAAGCCCGCAGACACACACACAAACACACAAAGGCAGGCAGCCACAAGCACAAACGCGCACACACACACACACACACACACACACACACACAGGCAGCCAGCAACAAGTAGACGCACACACACACATGCACACACACACACAAAGGCAGGCAGCCACAAGCACAAGCGCGAGCACACACACACACAAACACAGAGGCAGCCAGCAATAAGCAGACGCACACACACACATGCACACACACACACACAAACAAACACACAAACACACAAAGGCAGGCAGCCATAAGCACAAGCGCGAACACACACACACACACACACACACACACACACACACACAGAGGCAGCCAGCCACAAGCACACACACACACACACACACACAGGCTGCCAGCCACAAGCAGACGCACACATGCGACCGGGTGCAGCGAAGTGACTTTAATAGAATAAATGATGAAGACCAGGCTGACAGGCCGGGCTGGCATGCAACTGACAGCTGAACACACACACACACACCACTCACACTCACACACACACACACACATCAACACACACACACATACACACTCACACACACACTCACACTCACACTCACACACACACACTCACACTCACACACACTGAGACATGAGACAAGTACGCCCCTACAGTTGCCTTGTGAATGTTTGGTGTTCGCTAGAAAACCGATTATACGGCTGATAAATGTCAGTTTTCATTTACATGTTACAATAACAGCGCTGTGTCCATGTTGATGTATCTCCCCCTGCGACCGTCAGGTGATTTTATCAGATTTACGTTCTCGTGTCACCGGCGGGGTGGTCTCTATTGCCCAGTACGAGCCATCAGCGTAATAATAAAGCTTATAATGTTATTCTTCTTCTTTAAAAACCGCTTTTTATATGCATCGTTTGAACGGACGAGTCATGGCCACGGCGCCGAAGGCGGAGCGCCGACTCCGCCTACCCGGGCGCGTTTTCGGCGTACGCCGGACGGAATTAAAAGCTCACCCTTAAAAACAAAAACAAAGGCCACCTACTCACTGCGCATGTCCGAGGATAACGAGACATCCTCACTGCGCATGTCAGAGGAATTCACAGCGACGTGGATGGAATCACCTGAACTGGATTATCAAGCTATTTTGGTGAGTTTTTCCAAGTTTAATCATTAATATCGAATTAATTTGAAAGGATAAAGTGCGGTTAGTTAAGTAGGTCGAGGTTGTTTTTGCTTGTCAGACAAAAAAATTCATTTTAAAAGTTTGTTGTTCTATAAGTATTTTGTAAGCTAGCTAGTTAACGTCAGCTTGTTGTTAGCATCCCAGCTTGCTCTCAGTACTAATGTAGCATAACTTTAGCCCTGCTGAAGCTGGAGTTTTCACCTGTTAGCTAAGTTAACCTGGTTAATGGCTTAAATAATAACTAAGATAACTACAGAGGGCAACTACATAACAGAGACAGGCTTTGAATTAACAGTTCAGCTTCAGTTAAAGCAACATACTGAGCTTTTGACGCCTGTCTAGTACCTAACATACATTCGCACCGATTCCCTGTCAGCCTTGTATGATGTTGGCTTGTAGTCTCCAGCTGACATATTAGCATATATTTAGGTCTCAGGGCTAAGCATCACGTTTCTCTAAAAGATAACTAACTGGCAATGTATGGAAAAACCAAGAGGGGAAGACATTGAAAAACTCCAACAACTGTCTGCATGATACTTTCAGAATCCCCAAGCATCTGGATGAAAAGATTCATTGTCCAATGTGCGATTAAAGAAGATTTATAACCGCTTTCTCAAGTTGTGACACTTGCGACGGAATACATGAATTGTTTGAGAGAAGTTTTTTTCCTTTAAAAATTACTAATGTCATCAAAGCAGCTGGCAGATGAAATTCCAGCTCTGTTCAAGGTTCAGATAAAATGATAAAGAATCACATTTACTGTGTTTGACTGGTAACAGCAAGCACAGCACAGTTCAGTTCAGTCCTATTATCCACTGAGTGAATTTGACTACTGAAACTTTAAGTCAGTTCTTCTTAAATTAAGAAATTTGTTTCCTACATCCGGATTATAGATTTTGGATGTAAAGTTTAAGTTCAAGGTATGTCTTGGCTTTTTCTGGGCCCGTCCCCTGGCCTTATCATTGACTTACACAAACTGTTTCTTTTTTGAATGTGCTACACAAAGAGGCATTTTTCTCTGTTGGTCATGCACCTTTCAGATCTCCTGCTAAATGACAAAAGAAAGAAGAAATCCTGTCTGTCATCGTTTTAGGAACATGCACTTCCCCACATTAGCCCCAGTGCAGCTCGTTGGCCTGACAGCTCGTGAGTTTATTCAGAGTTCCACAGTTGTCCCTGATCGGTCTGCGGGAGAGTGCGAGGCACTTGACAGCTAGCAGGACATGATGTCATTTCTCTAATAGTAACCAGCTCTGTCTTTGCAGGCGGGGGACCAGACCGATGCTCTTACGATCTTATCTAAACCATCTGCAGCATCGGAAGTTGTCTGAATAAAAGATCATCAACACACCCAGCCTGCACTAGATTAGGGATGAATAAATATGTTGGAAAGTAAATATCCAATTATGAATCAGTCATTCATTTTTTTTCTTGCTTGAATTGCCTTGTGTTATCTGTGGGTGCGTTTGAACGGCATCATGGTTTCTCTAACCTTGAACGGAAAATTGTTCTACACCCAAGGTCACATTAGAAACTAGCATATACTATATTTTGTTGTGAAAGCATGTCAGCACACAAAGCAAATCTGCAGCCTTTTGAAAAGAAATGTTGTAATTTCATAATACAGATGACAAAACAGGCCTGATAAGATCCACTCATATGGTTATTTAGCTGTTTGAACTGCTTTGTTGAATCCCATTATTTCGTAAAGGAGTTTCTCCCAGTCCGTGTTGAGCAGGTTACTCCGCACAAGTATTTTCTGCAAATTTGAACAATTTTGGCCTACCGGGAGTAGAGGTTTTATTCTTGGTTTTGTGTCTCTTAAACTCGGCTGTTTTATTTGATGGATTGAATATTTGTGTGCTTGGCGAATAGGAAAAAAAACTAACACTTTATTGTACTAACAAGTAAAAAACAGTGGTCACACACAGATTTCAAAATCTGAGGAGAAATTGGGGGGGGTTATGTTGAAATTGTTGGAAATTGTGTTTAGGAAAGTTTTTGAGGCGCACACACAAAAGTTGTAAACTAAATTTCGTCAACTGAAGGTGTTCGGTGGTTGTTATTACCTCCAACCTCTCCCGATAAAAAGCTATAGATTCCTTTTTTTAAATTTTTGAATTTTAACACCAAAAAAATTCATCTTTCCCAAAACCACCAAGTACAGTTTGCCACCTGCATCCTACACAGCAACTAGTTTTATTTTGAAAATCAATGTAAAGTCAAAATGAGCGAGATGGTGGCCAAAGTGAATCTACCAAAATAAAGAAAACTCCCCAAGCAAAGTTTGCACTGTATCTATTATTATTATTATTATTATTATTTGGAGTTGAAAGGGAAGTTGTGTAATGTGCTGTCTATTTTTAGGTTTGCTCTGTTGGTATAAAGGATTGATCAAGCACAACAAGTATAGATTCCTTATCAGACAAAAAGAAAAGCTTAAATACGACGACAGTTTCAAGGAATGAGGTAACTCTGTATCTTGGGGTGTTGGGATCTCGTCCATTATTTTGGGAACGCATGAGTTTCCCACTGCTCGGCCTGTGTTAGCATCTCTTCTTTGGCGTAAAACCCGGCAGCATTCGCTGCAGGGGGGGCCAAAAAAAAATACACCTTTTGTTTTACTCCTCCACCCCAGGGGCCAAAGCTAATTAGCTACAAGTCGATGTATCCAGGATGGTATCTGTTGAGAGAGCTATCCATTCCTCATTTATTACATTCTCAAGGACATAGTCAAAATTCTCTTAAAAGGAACCACTGTCGACAATAAGAATGCAAATAGGAACGGTAAGGAGAAAAAAAACGAAAAAACCAGGGCCGACAAATGTGGGAATGTAGAAGATGAATGCACCGCCGAAGGGAGGAAAGAAAAGGCACCCCGGTGCGTGGAGGTAAAAATACAAATGCATCTGCTCTTCTGTATATTTATAGTGAGGTGAACATCCGAGCACATTAGAGCCAATTATTTTTCACAGCTTTTTTTTTTTTTTTTTTTTTTTTTTTTACATGGCTCTCATTAAATGATTGTTTTGATGCTTAGCTCCTGCACGTCGAGCGAGCACGAGCAGTTTTTTGATGACCTCATCTCAGCGTCTGTGACACATCTGAGGGTTTGATATTCATGCAGTGAAGAGGCGAGATTCAGATATTCCATGGTTAAGCTATTATACGTGCACATAATGCCCCCTTTTTTTTTTTCTTTTTTTTTTCGTGTATGTTATTAATTTCTCTGCCAAAATAAGAAAAAAGAAAACCTTAGGACAAACTAGAAACAAAAAAGTACACAGTTTTGTAGATTAATCAGCCGTCTTCACTCACTTGCACAAGGTTTCGGATAAATTTAGATAAGCTGTTAAAACTAACATCTGAGATTTTTTCCTTTTTTTTTTTTTTTCATCCGTTTCTCCTGCAAAGCCTGGTCAGAGCAGGTCCAGGTGGCTCTCAAGCGATCCTCACCGTGGTAAACTGTCGATAACGTGCAGCTCAGAGATGATATGAAATTTGATATCGCCTTTGCGTTCAGAGAGAACCCCCCCCCCCCCCCAACCCACCCAGTGCATCAAGCCAGGCCTGGTAATAGGTAGGTAGCACAAATTGGAAAAAGGACCTTAATGTGAAGGTCAGCAAAACCCCTCCAAGGTGCATGGGTGGGGGGAAGGGGGTAGATCAGAAGAGCACAATCTGTTCTTCGACATGTTTTGATTCTCTGTCTGACATCATGAAGAAAAAAACCTGTCTAGGCCACTTCAGCACACACACTTAACTTATTCTACATACGTAGAGTAAAGGTTTGAATAATGACCTTCAGGGTTTGTGCTTACTACTGCAAAAACTACCCAGTGTGATTCCATCTAATAGAATGGGGACTTTAACTAACTTCATAGAAAGAAGAACATTCAGATAAAAACCTTTTGACTTTCTGAAGGCTCTGCTGCTTTTTTTTTTTTTTTTTTAAATAAACTCAGCTGTTGGTAAAAGCTTGTCAAAAATGCCTGCTAAGGAATTAATTGACCATCGGGGCCCAGTGAATAGTGCCTTTTTAATTGTACTTTTCCAGAGTTTTATAGGACTACAACTAGTAACGTCTTTGCTTCTTCCGCTTGCAGAAAATGTCAAAAAAGTTTATGCCAAGAAACATTAATGAGTTGTTCCAGAGCTTAATTTTTTTTTTTTTTTTTTTTTTTTAATTTTGTCTGTCCAGTACCCGACTGAATTAAACCATTGTACCAGGGGGAGTTTAAATTTTTACATTAATCAATAACTTCTGACAGGTAAAATTTCAAACGATATAATCGAGGGTCCTTCTGGAGTTTTGTTGTCAGGTATTCAAGTCGAAGCACCATCGGTCCTCTGCGTAGCAAATGGTGCCGTTAATTAAAAAAAATGTCTGAATTTCTTACATGGCAAAACCTGCTGTGTGAAAACCACGTTCAGATAACAAAAAACGTTTCTGATGAGGGTGAAACCCTTGTGTCCTGTGGCGGTCCAACATTTATTCACAAGAATGGACCAGGAACCATGTAGAACTACTGTGCATCATAATAAAAATCTCATCGATCGGTCATCTCTGATTTCAGGAGACGCACTGGGGCCTGTAAGTGATCGTGTAATGAATTTGTGTTCATGTTGCTGGGTGTGGGAGTTGCGGCATCACCCCTGACTGTTAATTCAATGTGGCTTGATGCCCACGGTATATAATCCCACAGCAAGGAAGCCGCTAACCGGAGCCCAAAGAAAATATATTCATAAGTTCGTTGTTGAGGTACAACATGGGTGGAAGAAATAATTGCACATCGACTGAGGCTTAAGCTGAGGCTGGATTTATCCGTTCATAAGCCTCAAAGTTGCACCATGGCGCTTGGGATGTGGCACAGGCTAAATGCCTCGTATCCGGTGATATTTTAAATAGACCGTGATAAAGATGTTTGATTCTCAGCTAAAAGTTTACTTAACCTAATGTGATGTTCACAGATATTTCTCACCTTCTTCCGCAGTATAATTCTCTTTTTCCACCGTCCATCAGTTTTCTGCCTCAAACAGTCGGAATGTTTGTCCCGGGAGCCGTTTTCCTGACTGAGCTCTTGTTTTTTGTTGGACTCTTTCTCTATGTCAAGGGATTTGCACCAAGTTACGGACAATTATACAGATGTTTAGGGTTCAAAGGTCAGGTAATGTCTTATTAGAGTAAGTTGTGTGTGGTGTGTTTTATTTTATTGATTGTGACAGTTCTAAGAAGTTTTGTATTTGCCTCAGAGCCAGTTTTAGAAAGAACTCATTTTTCCTCTCATCCCAGCTTACGCATATTGTTTATTCAAATCTTAATTCTCAGTTCTGCTGAAGTGATTTAAAAAAAAACAAAACAAAAAAAAAAACTTGGATGGTTAAACGGTGACCGTTAAACAGTGATTTCTGTTATTTAGCTCACGCCATAGCAGTGCACAATCCCATTTGTTCTGGTATCTCAGATCTGCAATATCTGGGCTTGGCAATATCTGCACATCCAGCAGAGTAAGCTTCTGCCTCTCCCGCTCCTCCCATCTACCCCCCCCCCCCGCCCCCCCTGGGGGGAAGCTGGTCGACTTGTCGCAGCTTCCTTTCTTTCCTCCTCAGCAGTCTGATTGATGCGGCAGCGAGGACTGGCCGTCTCTAATGAAATGTGGTGGAAAACACCGTTGACAGCTGTATTTTATTTATTTATTTATTTTTGTCGTTTCCTGCAGATGTATTCGCTTCAGTTGTTATGCGAACACTTAATTTAAATGGCTGCGGCTGTCTTCTGTGGCACAGTCTAAAAGCGGGGGGAAAAAAGGGGGGGGGGGTGCAGAGAAGAAATCCTCCAATTTGACGGCCTCTCCAAGGTCAGCCCAAGGAATCCGCAGTTAGATGAAGGGCACTAGTCATCAGCACTGTCAATTAATCAGTATATTATTATTTAGGCCATCCAGGCCTAAGGTCGCACAAAAATCAAAATATACAAAATGAGAACACAACAAGGAAAATCAGTCGCGTTGGTCGGTAGTCCTACCTCCTTGGACCGGACTACAGCGTCTACTCTACTGAAGTGCCATGAAATCCTTTTCGACATTAATTCCCAAGGGATGATTCCTGACTTTTCCTCTTATGCCACCATAGAGTTAAAATTAGTGAGTAAGTAAAAATCACACAACAGTCATTGGATGGATTGTCATGAAATCTGGCCCAGACATTCACATTCCCCTCAGGATGAATAGCAGTAGCTTTTGTCACGGTCATGGTTTTAATTTGTCTAATATTTTGCTTAAGAACCACCTATAATTGTTTCTGTCCTCCTCAGCTGTACCTTGTATTTTAGTGCTACTAAACCCACAGGAGCAGAGTGTTATTCCAGTCGGACTCTGTGTGTTGGTGGGGGTGGGTGGGGGGTGCTTACAATTGTGGGTTCAGTTCTGTTATGCGCATACAAAGAGCTGCAACTTAAGATTATTTTCATTTCTCATTTTTTTTTATGAAAATTTTTAGTTTAGTATCTAAACCAACTAAAAACAGGTCTCATTTCATCAATATCCATCTGTATGTTGCTTGTTTTAAAAAAGTGGATAGTGTCTGGGTATGAGCGCGACCTACGTCATATGCATAGAACCAGGCAAGGGTCCGCTGTTGCCTGTGTCCAGTGTATGAGGGCAGAGAAAAAGCAGGAACTGAGAAAAGTGTTTGATGTTTTCGCGCCATGTTGTTGCTTCCAGCGCTTTGGTGCGGACTGAGATGCCTCCAGGGCCCGGCCCCATTGTCAGTTGGTATGATTTCAGTCGACCAGATATATTGTCCGGTTGTCTACAGCCGTCTGAAGTCCAATATCTTGATCACGAATATTTTTAAAGCTGTGTTAGAAGGTGGCGTGCTTTGGTTTTTATGTGTTTTTTGTTTTTTCAGTTTTTCAGTTTGAACTACAGCAGCTGTAGCTCTGGAGATCGCTGTGTTACGTGATTGCATGTGTCGCCGGTCACCATCTTTTTATCAGCGAATGGCAGCATGTTTCTTCCTAATCCTTATGATATGAACTGTTTTTGTGAAGTCAGCGCTATATCTGCAGAGCCCAGTTTAACCCCATGAGGGAAAAAATTTGGCGTGATTCAAACATCCTGTCAGTACGCGGCAGATTTCTCCCTCGTCTCTGTCTTTTCCAAAATCGTGATCGTGGAACAGAGAGGTCCAGATATTTCAGTTATTCTCTCAAGTCTTGTAAATTAGACCAAATAGACTGGAGGGGGAAGGGGTGGTTACCTTCTTGACACCACCACCTACAAAAGCCTAATTAGCATTATAATGAAGATATTGACCACATTGGGTAAGGGAAGACTGTGTTTTACAGCAGCAGAACAACGCCTGTAAGTCAAAGTGAGTTGAGGCAGTTTTTATACCTTTTCAAGATTAGGGTTTGCTGGGTCCTTAAATCGTAAGAGATACCTATATTGACATATTGATGCCACGTTATCTCCAGCTGCACCTTGTAATCAGGGCATGACATGACCTTTTCTTGTGAAGAGCCCTTAAACTAATAAAAAGAGAAAAAGATAGGAATCACAAAGTAATATTTGAAGGTAAAGAAAAAGGTATACTGAAAAGAATCAAATAAATCAGAAAATAACTCACAAAATTCCAGTTAAAGTGTTTTTGTTTGTTTTTTGTTTTTTACACGTGGTCGTCTTTCTCCTTGCAATGCTTGTATTTCATTTCCGCTGCAGCAGCTGCCTAATTCTACCCGAGCCCCCTTTTCCATTGAAGCCCCTTCTCTCAAGAGGCTGTACCAGGATCTCCAGCTGAATCTCCAGCTTTCAGTGAACATTCACTTTGTCAGTACATTTCTTGTCAAACCTTTATTTCATTTATTTCCAGTTGGTCCATTCTGCTTTTGAAGATGTCCGTTGCTGACATATTACTAACGTATTGCATCATTTTTTGTTTGTCTCACCTGTGGAAAAAAATCTCACCTGTGGATAAAAATGGTCAGCTACATCCTTCCTTTATATTAGGAGCAGGTTCCATCTAATACAAAACGGGGAACATATTTGATTTTAACTAAGTATTTTTCATCTGAAGCTGCGTATTAAGATATTTCTTGTGAAACATCTGTGCTGTAAGGGTTTTAAAAGCCTCTAAATTAACCTTCAGTCTACGTGATGACAAATCTGTTCATTTAAATTAAATATAGAGAATCAAAGCCTCCCCTGCTGTATTTAATACTGTGAGCCAAAATATATTGCAGACATTATGTACAAACTACACAGCTCTAGATTCACAACTTCTGAACGTTCATCACAAGATACCAGATGTTTGCTGGCTAGGAAACCTCCTTTTCAGTTAGATACTCGCTTCGTCTGCCTAACAGTTTTACCTTACAAATGACACATGCACTTTTTTGCGGATGACAACGCTCTGTGTCCGCTCAGTCGTGGTAATCTCACAAGGTCCCGGGAGTCAAAAGGGAAGCGAGTTAATGACTCCAGCAGGCGCTGAAAGTTTGATGGCAACGAATCAGACTAATCACGGTGGATCAGCTCCCTTTTGTCACCACTGAATAAATAACTGAGCCAGAGAGAGATTTTAGTACTTTATTGTTAATGAGTTAAGACCACTAATGACCGTCTGGACATTTTTTGTTCACAAGAACATGAATGCACCCCCCACAGCTTGGGCACCTTGAAATATCTCTTGATACAAAGGCAAAGACAGAAATGAGCTTGACAGATTTTTTTTTTTTTTTTAAGTACAAACACACCCCCCCCCATTGATTCAATACTCTTTACCGATTATAAACCAAAAAAAAGGATTATTTTTAAGGAGACACTCAGTGACCAGAAAAATGGAGCCTCTGCCTGTGCAAAAAACTACTCATTCGTTTTCTGTAAGTCAATTTGTGAAGGATGTAAAGTGTAAAGACTGCAACTGTGTGTGTGTGTGGGGGGGCTTATAGATAAATGTGAGAGACTTGGGGGGGGCAATATTTTAATCTTGCTCAATTAAATTATTGTGAAAATAAGGGGGATCTTGCATGACGGGCCTCTTAAAGATATACATTAAAAAATAACATACAAATATCAGACAGTGTGCTCATGATACAACATAAAACTAATGACACTGATGAGACAAAAACACTCATCATCTAACACTCAGCATATCTGACATCCAGCAGCTGAACACTGCTCATAGTGAAAGAGGCGATACCCCTTTCGAAAAGACACTGCTGTCGTATCTCACACACGCAGACGCACAAGCAAGATTCCCGTAATGTCACGGAGTTCGCCAACATAATACTCAGACATCAGCACCATTTGCCTTGGCCATGCATGAAATACTAAATCCCACATTTTCGACACCAGGCTGCTACAGGTAAGCTTGTTTTCTCCGCAGCAAATGCTTCGGAGGTCTCCTAAGGGCGAAAAGTGGTGCGAGGCGGCGCCACACAGAGTCTCTCTTTTTCTGGTCACTGAATGTTTTTGTAGAACAATAAGACAGAAGGCAAACATCAAGCTTCTCGGCAAGATAAACAGAGGAAAAAAAGCAGAAAATAAAGGCCAAAGAAGAGAGACATCGTGTCAGGAAATGCACACATTTCTGTTTTTGGCAGTTGGTGATTGTTTTCCCCAGTTTTCATAGTTTCAACACACTTCAATATGATCTGCTAAATCTCACTGCACGACGGGACAACACCGTAGTATAAAATGGCGAACACAAGTAGACTACAGAGTGAATAGTGACAGACTTCAGATGTAGCCTGGTTGTTTTCCCTTGCTCCCGGTAAATTTGCATGTTTTCCCCTAGACAAAATAATTCAAAAGGTAGTTAAGAATAACCCTGTATTTGTTTAAAAAGACACCAACGATCAGGCGATGCAGCTGCAGCATGCTGCATCTGCATTATTCGTCGGAGCAGAGTTAACGGGTTCACAGGTCTCTTGAAAGAAAACGACTTTCAAGAAAGGAAAGCACCAATACTGGGGGCGGGACTTGGCACAGCAACGCTGCTCCCGTCAATCCTCACAGCCCTCGCCACCGCAGCAGGACAACGGAAACGTTTGTCCCGGGCCACGTCCCTCCGCAAAACTCCAGCGACTCACAATGAACGCTGGAGTAAATCTAGCGGTTGCTGCATATCCGTGATTAAAAACTTCCACGGGCGATAAAACAGCCATACATTTTTTATGGAGCTGGTCATCCTCAGAATAGCTTCTGGCTATTCATGAATGCATGGTGTTAATAAATGCTGGGTCGACAAGAGCATTCGGCTCGAATGAGTCACCGTGAGGCCTGGTGTGTTGTTATTCTGTTCTGCCTCCAAAAAACGTGTGAATCATTCACTGACCTTTAGAAGGACTATGATTATCAGAGTCCTGGGCTTATTTATTGTTTTTATTTATTTATTTTTTAAACCAGATTAAGCAGTTTATAGGGGCCACCTGTTGATCTATTTCATTAACATCCCAGTTTATGTGATACAGGGTGTTGCCCGACTTTAATAAGTGTTATTACTGTGTCCATGGACAACACTTGATTGATTTTAGTCACGTCTATGTAATCATGATACTGGTTAAATTTAGCCGCTAGTCTAAATCAGTATGAACGGGACGTATGAAACTGCAGATGCCCATCTAGATCTTGTTTAAACACTATCACTAGCTAACTCTCAATGGTGAGACCAACTATACATTAACCCACTATAAACAAACTTTTACAAAAGGAAGACAATTTGGAAACTGCCTACCCTTTTTCTTTGGTCACTGGCCATGGGGTAAGAGGGGTGATCCACTCTGAGCTCCCCTGAACCCAACAAACGGGACGGGGCCCAGTGGAGGAAATGCCTCCGCTTTGCATCGCGGGTGTGATCTGTTGTCACCTTGTCCGTTACTTTCATATTAAACAGGACACCACGTCGTGCATAGCTGACATTTCATCGCAGAGTCACAGTAAACCCCCAGCCTTTTACTTCAGATGCTCTGTCTTTCGTGCTAGTTGTAAGTTAACTGACCACCAATGTCGTTTGTTTCTAGGTTAGCGACGGCTGCGAGGTCACGGTCAGACAAGCCCGTGACCTCTCGTGAAAAATCACGACGCCTTCTCGCCCGTTCGCTTGAATGGAGCCGGTCGAAGTCGACGCGGTCGACGCGGTCGGCTACGGCGAAAATCGGAACCGAGGGCCCATCCTGGCAAAATGTTTACGTTGGCCAATCAGACATTTGCAAGCACGTTCTTGGAGGATTACTCTCTAATATAATCCCTGTATATCAACTGTTTGCGATCATGCTGACAAATGTGAAAACGGTTGCACCATGATGGCAACGTTGTTAATCCTTTTCAGTATTGCATTACCGTACGGCGTTATGGCATCTGAGCCTTTTAAGCCTGTAAATGTGTTTGGGTGTCACTCCCACCGGACAGGCTGGATTGTACGTCCTTTATACCCGCTGCCTAAACAACAGGCCGCCACCGACGCAGCCCAACACAAGCGGCTGCTGACCCTCTTAATCTCCAATAAGGCAGAACCTACGGTTTTCAAGCAGTTAGCCATCTGCGTAACATCAACATTGTCAGAAATGTAATCAGAAATTTTTTTTTTTCCTTTTTTTTTCTTATACATGATTTCATATTCACTTTATTGCCTCCATCAGGTGACTATAATATTGTAGTCCATGTGTAGAATAATTTTCAATCGGTTAACTTTACCCCCGCTGCACAGTTAAGTGGAGATTTGGGGGAAAATCTGTTTGAAATTCTATTTAATCACAGAACTTTTCCGAGGCACAGCAGTTTAATTTTAAATTTTCCGGTAATGACATCTTCAATCCGCTTTTGTCAGATTACGTGCAAAGGAAATAGTCGTCATACCGCTAATGCCGCAAAGCAGTGGCATGAACAAAACCTTTGTTAATCCTCAGAAACGTCATTATAAACCTTGCAGTCACCCTTTGTGCAGACAATCAAAGAGGTAATAGATAAATGTGATGAATAGCCCTTCACAATTAAATAGGACACCGTTTACTTCATTACTTCCTATAAAAACCATCAGAATAAGTGTCCCGAAAAAAAAAATCAAAATTGTTATTTAACATCATTTAAGAACAAGTAGGTGCAGACACAAAAACCAGACATGCCAGTTCACAAGATACTTACATGCAGACGTTACAAAGTACCAAGAGACTCGAGATCTTCAAAAAAAAGTTCACAGTAATTCATTCATCCTTAAGAAAAAAATAAAAAGTGAAGCAGAAAGCTTTTTTTGTTTTTTTGTTTTTTTTTTTTTTCACCACAGGCACCAAAAAGTACAAATTCATTACATTCAATACTGGAGTGTAACAATAAACATCTCGTTTGGGCCAAATGTCTCCGTTGTATTGGTACATGTCAGCAGTTCTTCGGACTCTTTAGCCAGAATTATGCGTCTGCGTGGAGCTTACGCCGTAGCCACCGCATTTATGTGAGCATTTATACTTCTGCGTATGTGCAATTACACCACCAAACCGCTAGTTGGTGGCGGAGTTTAATGCCACTGTGTTCCACGTGTTTTGCTGGCGCACTTTGAAACGACGGCGACCGAAACCGAGCGTATCTCGACGGAGCCTGAGCTGACGGAGGTCGAACGGCAGTTGGTTTTCCTGAATTTACTGTAACTTGGAAACGAACGGAGACCTCGGAGGAGATGGTCTGTACGACGGCGGTGAAGAAAGCGAAGCTGGAAGTGAGATGCTACCAAGCCGACCAGTCACAGCTCTTGTCAGGTGTAGTTACATTTTTTGGGGGGCGGTGCGCGTCAGACTACAGCATAGGTTCAATGCAGAAGCATAACTCGGCCTCTATTGTCAATCAAAGGATTTCAAATGGCTGCTTTAAACCCAGAAATACACAACAGCTGTTCATAAAAACCAACTGGAAATTGTGATTTATTTTTTTTTTAATTTTTCCGTTTTTCATTTTTATTACACTCTATTTTTGGTTTTACTGTATAGTAGGAAATACTGAATTAGAAGCTGAATTTGCAAGTAGAGCTGAGTGTTGAACCTCAGCGCCGTATGAGAACCGACTGACATTTCCTTAAGTCTAAATTTCTGTGTACTGAAAGTTCTTTTTTGAAAAGACTGCATTAAGCGATTTCGGCGTATGTCTTTTAAATAAGAAAAATGGGTTTAAACCTCATTTACGTTTCACAAAATATGATTTTGTAAACCATATTAAGCAAGACCAAGCCATAGCTGTGAAGGTTAAAAGGGCAACGAATTGACACGACCCTTGTGTCAGGTCAGGTTTTTCTGTCGTGGCTACGTTTAATTGAGCTCACCTAAATATTTCAGAACACACAAAACCAAACATTATTCACTGGATTCAAAAGAATTCAGATCAAACACCGATTCAGGCTCAATTAGAAACTGTCAAACCACAACCACGAGCCACGACCCGCTGCGCTCTCTAGCTTACGTAACAGCACTCACAGATGCACTCAGTATGTTCCATAGCCTATAGGAGTTGCGTCCAATTATAACTGGATATGGAAACAAGGGGGTCGGTCAACCAGAAAACCACATGCTGATAAATTCTGTCAGAATGCATAACGGACAGCAGCCCTCAGCCCAAGCGAGTGGCGATAGTCACTGAGGACGTGTGAACGGGTTCTACAAAAATGGGGTCAAATCAGAGCTGCAAAGGGGCCTCGCTGCTGAATATGTTAACACATCACACAGCCGGGGGGGGGTAACCCTTTTCACCAGAGAGGTCAAAGTCTGGCTGATGGATGCTGCAACATTGACACGGCTGAATGAGTTATGAGCACAGCGAGCATGGGTGTGAGTACAGTACCGAGGGTGGCGGAAAACTCTTAGCAGCTATGTCCGGTGCCATCTCGGAGGCCCCCGGAGAGATAGCACCTCGCCCCCGATCCCCGCGGTGGTTTAAGACTCGCGCGGGTATCGCGACTAACTCGGCAAAGTTCCAGCAACCCGTCATCCAGTCCGCCCGACCCTCTCATATGACGCCGCTTGACCTTGGCAAGGTGAAAGACGCCCCTGGGCTCTCACCCACCGCTCGACAAGAGGGGAAGCAGCCATCCGATTCACTTAAGTGGGAAAATGTTTTCGCCGTCAGACAGAAAGGGCAGTTGCTTTTGACATTCTAAGTTCATACATCTACTGATCGGGATGATTGATAATCTTTGCAGACAAATAGTCAAAAGTAAAGGCGCCTGATGGTGACAAGTGTGAAAATCCTTAATGCTGGCTGTACCGTGCCCCCCCCCCCCCCCCCCGACACGGCGATCTCAGGGCAGAACCGATCTTGGCGACTGAAATAGATAAAAAACCTGCTGCTGAACCACACAAGGTTAAATTGATTCTTCCTAATTTGCTGCTGAAAAAAGAAAGAAGTGACAGAAGTAGACTAAAGCTCGAGATTGAGTGAGGAAACTGATTCAGTGCATCTTAGTTGTCACAACTCAACAACACAACCTTAAAACTGAATGGCACACTGTCAGTATTCAGATAAACCTGCCAGCTTTGCACAAACTGATTTATCGCTTGCTGTCAAGAGGACGAAATTACTTTTGGTCATTTTAAACCGACTGAAAATCAAAATGAAAAACAGAAAATCAGATTATAAATTATGTCAAGCAAGGAAACGTCACTCAAAGTGTCCAAAACAGTCAATTTATCTTTTGTATTTGTTTTTAGTCCTGCACCCTGGGTGGAGTTTACCATTCGTCAACTTCCACCAATTGTTGCCGCTTTGCATTTTTGCACCCGTCAGACTAATTTCCTCCTCTTGTAGCAGGTTTTACATGAAAAACATGACTCCGTCTTCTTTTCTCCTTGTGGTGGTTTGTCTAAACGCCGCCCTACAATGGAGGTTCTGTTTCCTTGAATTTATTTAAGTTGTTTGCTGCTTATGCAACATGTCTTTCAGCAAGAAAGAGCAACAACAAGCTGCTGCTGTTCTACTTAAAAAACATAAAAAAAACATAAAAATAACCATAAAACTGAACCCCTCCGATGCAGCTAAGAGTTCTCATCTCTCTACTAGAAGAGATCTATGAGAACCTGAATATAAATGCTCCTCTGAACAGGACAGGATCAATAGTACTCTACCATTGCAGAGATACAGGTAGAAGAGTGTTGGACCTCCAATATGGCTGCCAAACAGTGCTTCATATCACTTCTAGCTGATGTATTGGGTTTTTTTGTGTGTGTTTCTTTTTTTGTTGTTTTTTTGTTTTGTTTTTTTTACAGTTTCTACATCAAATGTGCCTCTTTTAAAAGAAAAACCAGCAGAGACTTGAAGTAAAACTACTTTTGAACCACAGTTTGTTTAGAACACTACAGTAACTAACAGTTACTGAAACAGATTCACGTTATCACTTGTAATCTAAGCTTTAGACTCAGTAACACATATTTACAGCAGACGATACATGTTCCGGGGCCCATTCGGGCCCCTGTTGTTCCCGTTTACTGTACAGGTGAACTGCACAAGACTGGTTCATAGGGACAAAAAACCCCACGTCATCTGAGATTCACATGGCACATTCAGAACAGGCTCATGAGATATTCATGAATAAATAGTGCTCAATCTGGCATCATCATCACACTTGCATGTTTAGAGTGCAGATTTCAGAATAAAAGCCTGGATTAAAAATATATATATATATTTGTAAGTAGATGGTTAACAAAAAAACACAGTCATAGCTTTCTCCTAATGGATTTTGTTAATGCACCTGCTGAAGTTGCTCTTTCCATTCAGGGGCAAATATCTTCTGGTTTCCTTCTTATTATACACTGTACACGTCTGTTCATTCAATAAGTAAAACCCGTGAATTTAATGGCTAATGGTGAAGTATTTTAACCAACTGAGACCAGCTAACTGGCCCCTGGGTTACTCTACATAGAGTATCAGCTTCATATTTAAAGACTCTAGCATTTTAACCCCATCAAATCATTACCATAATCAGTATTATAATCTGATCCTGGCTTCCGAAGCCTACGTCTCGACTGAAAAGTGTGCTGGTGGGACATTTTACTCTTTACCGATTGACTCAGGCAAAACAAAATAAAACAGGAAACTGCACAAACCAATGGTCAGACTAGGTTAGGGCTGTGTGATATGATGATATATATATATATACTGCGACCATAGAAAACATCCTTCTGTACTTCTCCGCAGGCCATTCTCCACAACAGACTCAGACACAAGTAACCTTCCACCACCTATGCAAGGATCATGTCAAACAGTATGGAGAGGGTCTACGGATGAAGAGCACAGAAGTACAGTCGAGTGCTCAAAACAAACCGCAGCCTCAGATGTTGTAAAAGGCTTTTGGCTGCGGCGCACGACATTACAAAGAATCATGAATATCAAAGGAGATAAGTTGCTTTCGTGTCTTATACCTGTAAGGGCACGGGCCCAATTTACATGGTCCTGAAATTTGTATTGGTGGTGGTGGTGGGGGGGGGTTGTGAGTTGGTGCCAATATGTATTGTAATAACTATTAATTTATTTAATTTGCAGAAAATGTGATGTATTGTGACATGTATCATATCTGGATATGAAATGACCCGTATCAGGATATTAGATTCTGTTCATATTGCACAGCCCTGGACTAAGTAATGAAGTGAAAACAAACTCTATTCTAAATCGTCAGGCGAGGATTGGATTGAGTTCAGAGGCTGGTCGGCTAATTCTCTGAACAACAAGTGAAACCACCTGATCTAGGATCGCCGTTCCCTCCGGGAGGCTTTTTCTGGCCACGATCACAGATACCTGAAAGATTGTCACCTCATTTCCTGTGGCTGTGCTGTAGTCTTGGATTTCACTTTTTTTTCTTTTCTTTTCTTTTTAATCTGCTTTATAAATTAGGTAATTTATAATTTAAATTGTACAGGCCACAGAGGTTTTTCTGTCCGTCGTCGTTCCAAAGTACTTTAACAAGTGCAGGGTAGATGTTTGTTTCACCTACAAGGACATTAAATTATATCTGAGTAGTTCGTTCACTTTTGAAATCTGCTCTGCAAACATCAGAGCACATATGTTTTATGCATCTTTATACATTTATACATAGGGTTTTTTCATAGGGTATGTCAAGGAGCAGGACAGTAGTCTATTGTGTATGCAATATCAACCAATTCTACTTAATTAATTGTGCACTGGAAAACGAGGGCTTCCGAGTTTTGTTTTCCCTTTGTTGATAACTGTCAAACAACTGGGATAACTACAGTCCCAGCAGCACAACCTGCCTGGCACAATATGTGCAACGTAAATTTTGCGCCTTGAAAGGTGATAAAAAAAGATTAACAACCAAATTGGGTATTTTATTCTCAAATTGCTAGTTAAAATTTTAATCGTGGATGTGCGTTTTTTTTTACCTAGCACTGATGTACCTTGTTGTGTTAATAGTTTTTAAGTGGTGCAGGACAGTCAGAGGGATAAATTACTTCTCTTTCCAGTTATGTACGCAGAAAAATTACATAGAAACATCCGTCCAGGCGAGCCCTGCGCTCAGTGGAGGACCTGAGTTCCAACAGGAAAGGGCAATTTCCTCGAAACGTCATCACCTTTGCTTATCATCTTAAAGAATCGTCTCTGCGCGTCCTCTCAGATGGACACCGCTGTCACGCCCCCGCTGCTGCAGGACGCCTTCTCCAGGTCCTCCATGACCAAGTCCTGTCCAGTGACATGGTGGAGCCGCCTGGTCGAGGTCTTATCCAGGCTGTTCAGAGAAATGGGCTCCAGGGTGGTTTGTACATTGTTGGCCGGGAGCACGGAGTTCCCCTGCAGCCTGTGCGAGTAGCTTTTCCTCCGCTGTCCGTCGGCCGCGCACAGGCTGAACTTGAACACGGCCTGAAATCCGCTGCGGAAGTTCTCGTTGAAGAAGCCGTAGATGATGGGGTTGACGCTGCTGTTGAAGAAGGCCAGCCAGTGGGCGAAGGGGTAAATGTAGATGTTGATGATTCTGTACTGCTGCTCGGTCAGGCTGGCATAGTCGCTCAGCATCATGAGAGTCCACAGAGGCAGCCAGGAGAGGATGAAAAGCAGGGCGACTATCAGAAGCATCTTGATCACCCTTTGCTTCTTCTTGGACACAGTGTGGCGGTTGTCGTGCCCCGGCTTGCCGCCCGTCGGGACCGCCGTCTTGAAGAGCGTGATGCCGATCCGGGCATACATGATCACGATGAGAGAGAGGGGGGCAAGGTAGATATTTGCGAACAGGACGGTGGTGTAGATCTTCCTCATATCCTGGTTTGGCCAGTTCTCTCTACACCAATAGAAAGGGCTCGTTTTGTTGTCGTAGCCGAGTAACACCCGGATGGTTTGCTCCTTGGTCACTTGTAGCATCACCCCGGAGGGACACATGATGGATATGGCCAGAACCCAGATAATGACTATTATCAAGGTGGCTGTGGATATGGTCAGCTTTTGCTTGAATGGGTAGACAATGCATCTGAATCTGTAATAGGATTAGAAAAAAAAGAAAAGAGGGTATAAGGGAAATGCATCTAAACATTTAACCTGATTTTGAAAAATATCTTTTCCACTGGAAACTGAGTGACGGTAAAGAACATTTGAGAACATTGGAGTTTTATAAATTATAAAGGAACAAATCCAGGCTATAATCATACATAGGGGCCATTTCCCTTGAATTACAAATTCCATCCAACTGCTGCTCTCACTGTGTGCGGTAGACTGATGCTCATAAAACTAACATAACTGTTAGTGCTCACTCCGATCAGCCACAGCTTAAACACCAGCTACTGGTAGTAATGCCGTGCCTGGCCCCCTGTAATCCCCCCCCCCCGCCGTGCAGTGAAGTTCATGCTGCACAGCGGCGTTCAAACGATAGAGCCATAATTAACCCGGCTCCCCTTATTAACCTCCATTGTGATCGATGACTCTACGGGAAATATTTTTATAAAAGCCATCCAATGTCCGGGCCAAACGGCGCGCAGGCTTCGTCTTTGTGCTTTTAGGAGACCAGGGAGACACGCCGTGGTGTTTCAGACAAAGGCTGAAGAACAGCCCAGGAGACACTCGAGATTTTAAAGTACTGTGTGGTCCTTCCTAAAACAGCACAGCCTCCCCGGTTTGGAAAAAGATATCACGTAATGTTCTTTATGTTAAAATCGTACACTTGTGGTGCTGTATCTTTCCTCCTTTCTGTAGCCCTACCTCTGTGAAGCACTGAAAACCACATGCATGGTAACAACATCTGTGACCCTCTGGCCGATGTTTTTTTTTAATGTGTTTTTGATATGCCACTGCTGTAGCCTTCAGAAAAAATACCCCTGACCCATTTCCTCAGGGTCTTTTCATGCCAGCAACTGCCTGAGATTTCTTACCATACCTTTCGACTTATGCGTATGTTTACCATATATGTATAAGTAAACATGGAGTTGCACAGGAAAATGTATACGCACCCTTCTGTACAAACATTCATACTTACGGCTCCTGCAGTGTTTTATTTTTTAAATGACCTGCTGTTATGGAAGCTTCCTACAAGATAATGAACTCACTGCCTCACTATCTGGATCTGGAACGATGTAGCAGGAAGTATCCGTGTCCTTCAAAGGTCTAAAAACACTCCGATACAAGTTCAAGTCCTGCTTTCGAAATCTTGCTGGTTACTAAGGATGAATAAAAATGCGAGAAGCATTTAAATGTTTATCTTTTATGAGATGATCAGGTTTAGTATTTAAAATTGCAATCTGCAAGTTTAATTGTCAAATAAAGGTAGCAGAGTAGGAAAGTACAATATTTGCAACAAGGTCATCTGTGGAGTTTTGATCACTAGTAGTGCTATGGAGCAGTTTGTTGTTTTTATGGTTATTTTTTTTTAAACATATGGGTCAAACATTAGCATACAGGTGATGAGATACACATTCCTAACAATTTCTTCACACTATTCCACTGACCTACAGGCGGCAGAATTGCGACACGAGATGCAGCAAAGCACCAGCAAAGCCAATGAGGATGACTGTGAAGAAAGCCCATTTTAAAAATGTTTTGGAGATCGGTCTTTCAGAGAGTAACGCTGAACGTAAACATGACTTTTGTTTTTAAGAAACATCCACAGATCACCTTTAAGTCTTGTGAAATAAATTAGCAGAGACATCTCAGGAGATAAATGGAAGCTGTTACATCTTAATTAACAGGAGTCTCCCATGTCTGACTGGAGGTGGATGAACTCGAATGGATGCACTCGATTGTTATCTGAGATTATTTGAAAATCGAGCGGAGGTGGATCCCCTCCAGCTGTGTGAGTGAGAACCTTGGGATTTTATTTTACATCTGAGACATGCAGACGCTTCCAGTCCCAAATGGTCTTTGATTCTTGAATGACTAGTTTGTATTAGTGATGTTTAAAAGGGAGGGAATAAAAAATCAGGTATTAAGTCTCTTTAATGCCTCCATACTATAGTGTCTGGATGGTAAAATGGATAATGGTGCATTAGCAGTTGGGTCACACGGGGACAGATTGAGCAGTTAAGACTGTGAAGTGATCTGTGTATGACTACGCCGGTCGAAGGTTTGCAGGCGAGAGCCCTTCGCCTCCTTAACCATTCAAAACCGATTCTGGTCATGCAGCTGATAAGGTGACTTTGACTTTTGGACGGCAGAGCGTTTTGAACTCCGTCCGTCCTCTCCGGAGGCTGACGACCCCCCCAAGAGATAATCCTTTTTCTTTTTTTTCTTTCTTTTCAAACGCCGACAAACTGACGTCACTACACGTCCAGCATCTGAGGACGGGGGCGACGTTAAAACACCAGCCCCTGTCAGTGTTACAGCTTTGAGAGCCGGTGCCAACCGCCCGTCCTCCATCATGTCCTCGAACTCCACTGCACGTGCCTCTTGGCAGGGCTCCGGTCCTGGCAACAAGCCGTCTCCTCGCTGTCAGACTCTGTAGCCTGCTCCAGTAGCTTATAAGGAAGTTAGGCAAGGAGACTGTTATCATCTCACTGAACGACAATGAGGCGGCTCAGCCTGTTTCTTTAAAAGTGAACAAGTAGCAGGAGAAGAGATAATAAATCTATACAATCCTGCTCAGATATGGTGAATGAAATTTTGTGGAAAATTAGAGCAAGGGCCAGGGAATAAGTACCTAGATATTGGAGTGGATAAAGGGATTTACGTTTTCTCAAATCTGCAACAAATGCTTGTTGTTTTCTTTCCACCCTGTTTATATCATTGAGGGTAAGCTGAATAACAGAAAGTCCTCCTGTATAATTTAATACATTCAACAGCACAGCTGAATCAACACCTCTCTAAAAGGGTTTCAGCAGAAAGGGAACATTTTAACCTTCATGAAGGGAGGATTCATTTCAGGACTATTGAATTAGACTTAATTAGTTTAAGCTAGGTGTACCTAAGAAGAAGCTCCCAGCTGATTGTATATGCATAAGCTCATATAGGGTCTGAAAATTACCATATTTTAGGATTAGGCTACGTGTGTTACATTTCCATTTATATGAACAAGTTCCTTGAACTTTCATGTCAAAGACATACAGCGTCCTCCCTATGCTTAAGAGGACGGTGAGATAAGGGTGAAAGCTAATAGAAAAAAAGCAGTAAGCGAAGCCTTTTAACCCTAAGGTTTTACAATATTTTATCAAATAAATTCATAGAATTTTGTATCCTATGTGGAGATTGGTGCCTTCTAGGTTTTATCTGTTTTCTTTTGCACTTAAATGGCTTTTTTTAGGTGCAGTTCAAGTAGGGAAAAACATTTTGAAAGAGAGAATGCACTGTGTAATTTATTTATTTATTCTTTTTTTGTTTTTTTATGAGGCAGTAATGGCAGAAAATAGCCACCGTACCTGTCAACAGCGATAGCGACCAGAGTGAAGACGGACGCTGACACGGAGATCCCTTGAACCATGCCGCTCATTTTGCAGACCAGGCTTCCAAAAGGCCATCCTGTTGACGGGAAAAGAAGCATTCAGCCATTGACACGTTGGTTTATATAGCTGTACAGTAGGCGCGCGAGTTCAAGCCCCGCTTCAGAAAGAGTCACCCGCACATAAATCAATGTACAGGGGTGAGCTTGGGGGATTTGCCGTGATGCCATGTCGGAGTTTCTTAAGGGGGAACGGTCTCTCCTTCAGCAGCACTTAATCTGGGCTGCTGATGCATAGCCGAGAATGTAGGTGTCTTATTGTGACTGATTAAAGCAATCAAAGACTGCAGCCTGTCATTGGTATAACACCCCTCCCCCCCGAGGCTTCTGTGAGCTGTACTTGTGCTGAATTATCATACACTTTTATAATAAAGGTTGACTGCTGATGTAAAAGGCTTTCTGAAGCTCATACCAGTGGGTATTAATTATGAGTGGGATGAAACAAAATCAATGCTATAGAGTTGAAATTGTTGGAACTGTAGGATCAAGCATTTTAGGAGCCTGACCCATGTCGGAGACTCAATATCTCGTCTTCTGTTGCTTCCGTTTTGACCATTCTTTCTTCTTTTTTTTTCTCTTATGAGTCCCACAGCTTTATAAAAAGTTCAGTTCTAAATTGATGGAGTAACCCTTTAAAGGAAGGATTTGATGGAAAATGGAAGCTAAGCTGGATGAGTAGGTGATGGGGATGGAATGAGTTTTATGGACATTAAAGTGATCCACATTTTATACCATCTTGTGGCGCAAATACACCATTTTGATTTGCCAACTGAAGCAACACATTAAAGACAGATGATAGACTAGAAACAATTTGTCTCTGGTGGCTTGGCTTCACTGAGGACTGAACATAAAATGAGGAATTGGCTGAATGGTGTTGATTAGTTGTGTGTCGGCTTTAGCTCCCGTTCCCAATAAGAAAAAGTGACGATGCCGAAGCTTGTGGCCGAGCTACTTTGGTCGTTTCCACAGATCTGACTCTGCACCATCCTGCTCTGCCTTTAGGTTGAAGTCACATCAACTTTTAACCCCAGTCAATGCAGGCCTGTCAAATCCTGTCCAATCACATTACATCTGAGAGAGGTCATCCCTGATTTTGGCATTGCTTCAGCACGATTTTACCGATAGATGGTGGAAAACGTACTGTACGTTGACGCGTTGCAATCAGGCTTGCAGGGGCGGGGGCGTAAACAACAATCCCGATATTTGGTTCTGTTTGGTGGATGGACGCAGGCTGTGGACAAGATCGAGGTGAAAGGAACAATGAACTGAAATGTTGGCTCCCTCTTTTTTTTTTTAATGTTCGTTTTACACTTTCACGTCTTTCTTTTTTTTTTTTCTGGAATGCAAAAACAGCTTCTTAGTCCTTTGTCTCTGCTCCTTAATGTAGGTTTCAGTTTCTGACACTCCTGTGGAGGCAGAAAACACTAATTGGCCCAAACCTCTGATGGATCTTGAGCTACTTACTAACTCTGCATGTCTGGTATTGGAACCCACAGGGATTGTTCAAGAATACTATTAGTACAACGTGTCAGCAAGTACTGAGTCTTAGTTGCTGTAGTTCGCAGTTGCTTAAACTTGTATATATGTATATATATGTGTGTATATATGTATAAATGTAGTTACATTTCTGTCCACAGTAACAACAGGTCAATTTTATACTAATACGTCTAATCTGATCCCTGTTCGGCTGCTAAAGTACATGGTTCTCATTATCCGCAATCTTGTTGCAATCTCTTTGATGGATGCTGAATGGATGCGGACACTTCTGGGCGACACTGTTCCTATCATCTCATCCTCTTGATGCGTCATTCTTGCAATTCACAAGTTGCAAGGGCCCAATAAACCGCCGATGCAGAAGACAAAACCCCCATCGCTTACAACTGGGCTATTACGCGCCATAAACGTCCTAATGGTGCATCGGATGAAAGCCCTCTTTGAGGGACAGTTACGTCTTGCAGGTCGTTCAGTTTTAACAGAGGTTTTCATCGAAATAAACAGTAACAGTAAGCGCACACAGAGGATACGCGCACGGCATCCCTGATAAACATGCTGGGAGTTTTTTTGTAAATTAGCATTCGATCGATTTTCGTGAGGCACAGAACCCTAGAAAACCTAGCGTGAACCCAGACCCTCTCCCCCTCCAACCCGTTGTTCAGCGTCCGGCGGGGACACCCATCACATCGCCGTCCTGTTGTTGTGATTCGTCACCCCGGTCAAAAACGTCACCTCAGAAACCCGCCCGCTGAAAGGCAGCGCACAGCCAGAGGCCGTCAGGCCAGATGGGCCCGGGTTATGATTGACACACAGCTCCGCGTTACAGCCGAGCGAGTTCAGTTTTCATCTCTGACACCGACGAGCCTTTCGCCTCTTGTTAGCAGTTAGCAGAGTCTTTCATGTGCATTTTTTTCTTGCATCCTGACTCACCCTGACCTTTTTTTAATTTTATTTTCCTTTTTTTCCCCCAAGGCATCACTGTCTGCTTTTTCCACTCAAATTTGACAAGTGCTACGCTGACTCTTGTCCTCCTGGCAGGATCTCCCTCCACCATCAAAGAGCGCTGTAGTTTTGTCTATGATCCTTGAATTCTCCTTCTCCTCCCTCAGGGAAGCTCCTTTTTTCCCCTTGTTTCTCCGTTCGGTCAGACAGCTAGCTATAATAAAACCTGGATTAATTCCAAATCCCATGAATTTCAGTCAACTGGAATAAAATAAGTGCTCTTCCTCCCCCTCCTGTAACATCTGCCTCCCCACTAAACCACTTAACAGACTTGGGTGGACAAAAGGACAAATTACAGTACAATAAACCGCTGCAAATGGCAATTTTGTCAAGCTCTTAATATTCCTTTTAAAGGTCTCCTCAGACCACATTTTGATATAATAATACTCTTCTTTGAATATTTTTCCACCACAAAAAGAAAAAAGAAAGATAAAAGATCGTTCAGAAATTATAATGAGCTAATGTACTTGAAAAGTCCAGAATCTATGGAATGAATATGCAAATATTTTTGTATTAAAAAAATTTTAACTGCTGGACACACCATGTCTTCATTCTCAGTGTGTGCACACTGGAGATTTCAGCATCACGTGTGTAAAGTTGCATTAAGATCAGTGACTAGTCTCCAAACCAGTTGTAATGATGTCCTGAAAAATTTCTTGCGTTCACCTTAAACTGAGATTAGAGGTGAGAGCAGACCCCACCCACCCATTCAGCAGAGGGCTGCGAAAACAAGCCTCAAGCTGCACCACTCTGCACAGTTAATATCAAACATCCACTTAGAGGAACCGTACTGCTTCTGGTTTGGTGTGTGCTATTGTCATTCTGTGCATCACATCACATTCATTTCTCAGACATTTTTAACCAGAGAAACTCAGAGAGTACAGCAAACAGATGTCACTGCATTCTTTTTCTTCTTTTGACAGCTAAGTAACAATTTTTGCAAGAGGAAAAGCAAAGAGCGTCAAAGTGGGTAGAGCTGCCAGTTTCAGGAAACATTTTCCCTGTTGTAAATTTGAACAACTTCCAGCACAACCCCAATGCAAACACAAACCTTTCCATTGGTGTTATTGATTCAGTCGCTTATTGTTTGGCAGCCGTGGTCATGTTGACAATAAACCAAAGTTTATGATCGGCTCATCTGTTTTGTTGAACTTTTGTAAAACACGGTAAAAATCGGGACGATACTGGCTATCGGCATGCGGCTCCCACCCACACACGATCACGTCGGTGCGTAAAATCTCACGTGAGATCGGCCCTAAACAAATATCCTTTTAAATTTCTTCCTGGTGAAACCTCCGGAGTCTTCAGAGAAAATTATACACTCCGCTCCAGATCGACGCCTTGCTAATTTCTGTTGACAGTTTCTGCACTGACGAGCTCTGGCACCTGTGGGACCTTAAACTTGACACATGCTGTGTTTCGATTTCAGTGATGAGCATCAGATGAATTGGCCACAGCTCAATGCCATTAAGAGGAACTGGAATGCATTTCCATTCAGGAAAAGACTAAGGGCTGAATAGTTCCTGGTTAAAGCTACTCATCAACATCAATTAATCACTTAACCGCTTGAAAGAATTTGGGCCTTATTAGTGATTGGTGTCACGTCAAAGTTTTAATTTGCTCTGTTTTGTATTTAGACTGCAGTGCCAGAGAAAAAAATCACAGGAGAAGTTAAAGTGGCCGAAATGAATTCTGAAGGAGCCGTGTTTCACGGTTCTGCTAAAACGGGTCAGATTTGTGGTACATATTGCGCAGATCATAGCGAGGTTCTGTTTGCCGCTCTGCTGTAAGAGGGAAGTCTATTTTCTCTCCCAGACAACCCCCACCCACCCCCAACGTTTCACTCATTCTTATCTACGTCTGGTAACTGCGAGCTGATGGTCATATCTGAGGATTTAATTCTGAGTTATGTCATTGCAGCACGGATTTAATCATGCAAAGCACTCGGCCTGCTGGTTTTCCCAAAACTGCACGTCAGGACCTGACATGTGCCTTAGTTAGACAATAATGACTCATTACTCTTTTTTTGGATGCATAATATCTGCCTCTGGCGAAGAGGCAATAGGTGGGTAATTGGTGTGTAATTATATATTTAATGATAGTGCCCAATTCAAGTAATCTCTGGAGGTTTCTAATGAAATCCAGTCCATCTGCAGTCACTGCAATCACAGCAGATTCCTTTGTCATTCAATTCGCATTCATATTATTAACAAATGAGACGCACTCGAGGCCTTTATTTTGTTGTTGTTTTCAAACTGACTCTTGATGCAAGGGTTAGATCCAAATCCATTTCAAGAAGCCGCAGAATACGTGGAGAGAACTTTCAGTCAAGTTTATCATCTTTTGAAAAACTGAGGGCCTCCGATCTTTATTTTATTTTTTCGGAAACGCAAATTATTACGTCTGGTTTTCACTGTTTTTTTTTCTTTTGCAACAGAGACGTTTAAGTCGTCCCCAGGGGAAAGCACTGCAGCGACCGCAGGAAGCCCACACGTAGAATCTTGACTCTCAGTCACTATCACTCGCCTTAAGAATCGCTCATGTGAGATTTGTGTCATCGAGAGCTAACTGTCAAGTCAAATCAGTGCAACGTGTAAAAAGCCCCAGTCTTATTCAGGCATGCAGGGAAGATTATCGCCTCCATGGTAAATCACAGTTTCAGCCTCTGAGCCTTCTTTATTTTTGACCATCAAGGGCTGTTTGGAAAACAATGGGTCATGTCATGATGTTCACACGGCTCATTTTGTGTGGGATGGCATCCACTCACATCTTTATCAGTTCATATTAATGCAAGTCCAAACTGAAAAACAACAGCAGCCCAGCAGTTAATGAAATAATGCCAGTGGTGAGGGATTAGGCGTTCAGGTTAATCAAAGGATTAGCCTTCGATAGCAGTCTTTGGAAGCTCTGCTGCTTCATTGCACAACATATACAATAAATTATTGGTTGGATGGAAAAATTGAAAGAAAAGTTTTGCCACACAGATGCAAAAATGTAACCACAGGAAAATTTGAAGGGTTTATCATCTGCAGAGTGGCCGTTTCAGCACATCTCAGTATATCAGGCTGCCAGCGGCCTAAGCTTGACTGTCACATTTACGTCTCCCAATAACCCCAGATGTTCTTGGGCTAAGCCGTACTGCAAGATTAAGGCTTACGTCTTCGGGATTTACCAATTAGCATTGTTACCATGTTACAGCAGTAGGTCAACATTTTGGGAAATGCCCTTGTATTTCTCACTGTCTTGCAGAGAGTTAGATGGGAAACATAAATATGCATCCATAGACAGCAGCTGCTTAGCATAACTTAGCATAAAGACCAAGAATAGCAAGTTTGCCTCTGTCCAAAATCAGGTCATCGTTGTTAACCCGGTAGAGTTGACTTTACTTAGAAAATTCAAGGCAAATCGTCTTCAAAATGTAAGTATTGGATGATGGATAAACTAATTTGAGTGAAAGTGATTTAAGACATTAGTAAAAACACTGGTTCATGCATAATAGTGTAATATACTAAGATTGATTAAGTAATGCAGGCAAGCTCAATATAATTACTAAAACTGTTTAAGTAGAAACCAATTCAAGGCTAACAGCTTACCAGCACCCATAAAGCTCACTAATTAAACACATTAGGTCTCATTTTGTCATTATGCAAAGCCAAGCTAACCAGTTTCTCTATAGCCTACATTTACTGTACAAAAATTGAGAATGGTATTGATCCTCTCATCCAACTCTTGGTAAGAAAGCAAATTAGCAAATTTCCCAATATGTGAAATGTGTCCAGAGAATCGAGGGAAAGTTCTTGTTCTAGGTCTTGATTCACTGCTGATGTTGCCAAAACGGAAATTCTGCTAAACAGAGGTTGTCCTGTATTGGGTCACGTGCTTTTTAAAGTGTCTTGTCATGTTTTTTCTTAAGTGTTTAACACATGAAAAATTCACCTTGTTGGGGCTTGAGGAAAAATGGGGAGATCAGCAAAATCGCTGCTGGTCATCCTTCGGACACCGTTAATGTCTGCTCCAAATTTCTTGCCAATCAGAGTAAAAAGTTAATAGTTGTTGAAATAAGTCACACGCTGATCAGGGATAAGTTTACTAAATTTCTGGGAAGGTCATGCAGCAGTTGTTGGGATACAGTATTTTAATCCAGACAAAAGGGGTGAGCACCACCCGACTAACGTAGTTATCCCCATGACCACGTTGCAAACCTTAGCCAAAAAAAATTCACAGTTCTTACACAAGTCACAATCACGATCAAACAAAGAAATTGGAGCTCCTAGTGACTGGCCTGCTCACCTGTGATGATGTTGTCCAGGAGCGTTGTGGGCATGCAGAATATCCCAACCAGGAGGTCACTCACGGCAAGGTTCAGAATGAACAAGTTGGTGACGGTCCGCATGTTTCTGCTCCTCAGCACAATGAAGCACACCACTCCATTCCCCACCATGCACACCAGGAAGATCAGCAGGTAGGACACGATGAAGATGGCCGCCGTGGACGGCTGGTGCAGGTAAAATCCAACGTAGGTGATGTTGCTCCAGGGTGCGGCGGGCTCCACCGAGGAGTTGTAAAGTGTCCAGTTGTCATAGGGCTGAGTCAGGTTGGTCTCCAGTCCTTCGTTCATCTTAGACCTGAAAAATGAAAGACGAGCAGATGACTTCATGGCGAATCGGCTTCCCCTTTGGTGCAATTTCAAAGAATGGGAAAGTATTAAAGCACCGATAAGGATGCGAAAGTCTTAAAATGCTTAGCTTTTATACGCTTGATGAAAATTTCCTTACGTTCTTCCTTAGTATTTCTAGAAACTCCCCAAAAAAACCATTGAAACTGACACTGTTGGCATGGAAATAAAGGCATTTGGCAAATCCGTTAGGGTCATTCCATGCAAAGCCCAAGATTTGTGACCGCGTGGACTGTTCCCACACCGAACGAGCTGACGGTGCATGTCCCGGAAAACTTAACGGGGCGCTTGTTTTGTGCACTAGTACGTACAGTATGTACTGTATTCCACATCCTGGGTCCTGCCCTTGTTAAGTGGTCACGCAAAGCGTTTTCTTTCATTGTTTCAACTTTTTCATGTTAAGCCAAGCGCCACGAACAAAGGAGCTCTTCTTCTGGCTGTCAGGAGTCCCGCCAGCCTATTTTCTAGCGCACACGTGTGGAACGCGTCTGTGTACTCGCACCCCTGGTTGCAGTATGTTTGGAGGCGTGCCTGCTGGTTGCGTACATGTTTATCCCGGAGTGTGATGAAGGCTTAACCTTTGCCATGTTTAGATTATTTGTAAAGAGGTTTTTAAACAGTTGTTCTTGTTACATATCATTTCAACAAAAAATATATCCAAAAATGGACACTTAACACTCTTGACAAAAATTCCTAGCACGTGCATTAGCTGATTTTTGAAACACGGAGTAGTGGAAACAAACTGTAAACACAACACTGACAAGTCTATCACCTCTGAAGTTGACTTATTTTATTCAGCCCTGGTTTAGTCTGCACCAGCCTCTTATTGGCCTCTTGAGCTGGAGAGCTCTCCACTGCATTCACCTCTTAGTCGCCTCTTTGTTGACGTCGGGCAGGTGGTGCACAGTGGGCGTATAGGTGCATTTCCGCTGATACAGTTGACGGACGCATTTGGAAACAACGCCGATGGGAGCGCAAGAAGAGACGCTGCAAGTAAAACCGAAGTGACGAGATAAAAGCTGCTAAAACGCCATAGGGCCGTGGGGAACCACGGGAGTTCATCAGCAAGTGACTCACTGACATTATAAAAAAGGAATTGTGTAGAGCAATTTTAAGCAGTTTTTAGTTTAGTAAATGTATAATATAGTCCCCTTTTCCATTATATCTATAGTGTGAATAATTCATTACAATTACATTGGTTGGGTTCACCAGCGCTTATATGGAAATAAGACACAGCCTCTTCACAATTTTTTTTTTCACTGTAAAATCACTGCATGTTTTAGAGCATTTGACAACTTAATGCCACAAACTAATGGGTCATGTCAAAGCAGTTCCCTGTCAATATGACATGACTTCAGTGTGATAGGAAGGGGAGGAGAAAGGCGTCTGATAGAGGACAAACGGTTGGACCTTTTTCCAGCTAATCAGTCGGTCAGACCACGGTAACTTCTTTACGTTAGCGAGAAGCAACAGAGCTGAGGCCAGAAGGGTAACACTTATTTAAAAAGTGACATTACAGCGAGCTCAGTTCACCGGGGAGCGAAAATGGGTTCAACCACTGTACTAATAAGACGAAGTTCAGAAAAAATCAGTCAGTCCGTCCATTTCAGAGTTTTTACTGTATCTCATGATGAAGCGCTGGTGCTGCGTCCGATTTACCCTCAGCCGACCTCGTCTACTTCTGTTTAGGTTAACGATTTTCTAAATCTCCTCAAATGGCTTTTAACAACCCTCAGAGCAGGAGCTTTCCTTGCTGGGTATGTGCAGGTGAAGAAAGAGCAATAACAATAGTTATCTTGTTCTGTTTTTTTTTTTTACCCATGAGAGAAAACTGTGAGCAGAGAAAGATCAGTGCCAAAGTCGGCAGCAGATCCCCGAACAAGAACAGGGCTTGCGATGCATTTTGGACGCCAAGAAACCTGCGTCTCAACCCCCTTTTTTTTTGTTTGTTCCTACACTGTGGACATTGAATGTTGATGCAAAATAGTGACATCTTCGAATCTGATGGTTTGCTGCCAAAACCTGATGTTTACTGAGACCCAGGGCTGAAACTGACAAATATTTTCGTCATCGATCTAATTTTCCCTGAATTTGTCCTTTATTCTTTAATTAATTGCTTGGTCTGCAGAATATCGAAAAATTATAGAAATTGCCCGTCACATCTGCTCAAAGCCCAAGGTGACAACTTCAAAATGGTCCACAGAAAATCAGCATCAGAAAAATGAAGTCTAACTAGCGATCCCCCTGCTTAGACTATTTTCAGTAGCAAATTCATTTTCCATTTATGAATATTCATAACCCTGTTTCCATGCTATGGACAAGAGTCCATTAAATGACTGAGGAGAGCCCTTCTGTCTGTTTATCACCAGAGGATTTAGTATGATATGTCAAGTTCTCAAATCACCACAAGTGTAGAACAAAATCCAACAAAATCTCCATTACAAACTCTACTTATGTCTGATAGTCCTTGCAGTAGTTTGACGAAAATTTGAATAGTCAACATTTGCTCTTACCCAGGAATCTGAAAATGTCCTGTGCTGTTTTACATGGTCATTTCTTATTCACAGCATTGCCTTAAGTCCGTGTAAACACCACCTCTTGTCTGACTCCATTGTGGCTCCACCTGGAAAGCCGACACATCCAGAGACATAAGAAAATAGCTCTGGTTCACAAGTGGACAACAAAACGGGCCCAGAAGGGCAAATTCCACCTCCATGAATGTTTCTGAGTTCTGAAGTGGGTTTTCCCTCAAAGTCAGCGGCAAATAAACGACTGCGATGGTATCTACCTGCGAAATTGAGGAGGGTAGATTTGCATCAGATGAGCTGTTGTGATTTTAAATCCTGCTCATTATGCCTGATTATACATGTAACTGCATGTAATCATGATTCAATTTTAGTTACGTGGAATTGCTTAAGGACAATTGCAAAATGTAGTTTAAAAATATATATCCTTGCTGGCATTCGGGGATATGCTGTTGTTTGAATATAACAATGCCACCTCTGAAACTGATGCCAATGGCAACTCCTCCAAGAAAGAGAGACATTTTCTGGGGTTTAATTTGAGCTTGGCAGCACTTACAGCAATAGACATCACAGCTGGTTAAAAAAAAAAAAGAAAGAGGTTTACTGCTGCTTTCCCTGTGTGAGTGAGCTGAATGAAAAATAAATGTTAATAAAACATGAATGGGGAAAATAGAGGGCACGGGTGACTAATTGCAGGAACCGAGGAAGTAGGGACTCTGAAAGCTCTTTAATATTCATCCAGCTCTGCCATTTTAATGACTTATTTAGCAAAAGGTGTGAGGGGAGGTCTGACAGTCTTTGCAGGATGTTGTGTATCTGAGAATATGTGTAGTAACCGAAGTTATTTTAGAGGGACTGAAGTGAAGGTTGGCTGAATTACGGACACCCTCTGAGACCCCAGTCACTGTCTCTTTATATACAGTAGTATGAAAAATATATGTGTATATATATATATATAAAAATCTGAAATGATCAGCGACATAATTAAGGGGCGTTTGACAGAAATCTCCACTAGCAATGGCCCTGAAAATTTTTATTCTTTTATTTTTTGGTATCCCAAGATGTTGAGTGTCAAGGCAGGCTTCCGAAATGCTTTTTGACTTTCTTCTGACGAAAAAACCCAAAGCAGAATAATACTTCGAGAGCAATTAGTGGAGAATTTCTGCCAGTTTTTCCTGCAGAGTCCAGCAAATTTCGCCAAAAGGAAGAAAAAGCTCATGCATCTGTCACCTGGACAGAGAATGGAAGACCAGCGCCAGATGTGATTAGTGGGATTAAGGCATAACCCAGGGATAAGACACGGCCGACGTATTCCTCGAGAATAGATTTTTATGCTTCCACGCCAGGAAACAGCCGTGACCGGAGCCATCATATTTTGGGTCGTCTGTTGATCCATCCCATTCGCGTGAACATGAAATAGCTCAGGAACGCCTTGACAGAATTTCTTCAAATTTGGTGCAAACGTTCATTTGGACTCGAGAACGAAAAGATTCAATTTTGGAGGTCAAAGGTCAAGGTCACTACGACCTCGTGTTCGTCCCATTCTTGTGAGCGCGACTGGAAGAGACGCTCGCTTGTAGTCGGGGATGAACTGATTAGAATTAGTCAGGTTTACGTCAACGTGACCACACAAAACACGGTCAAGGCCATGACTCGAGAATTCCAACACTAATTATGACACTAACATACTCAAAACCTTTTTTTTGATACCTTCAAAGTCTCCGTAACATGTTATTCAAGTCTGAAAGCGCATGGATGTTAACTCCTATGTCAGATTCAGCGTTGAACCTGAGGCGGCACATAGTTTCAGATGACGTCTTCCCAATGAAAATTCAGTAAGTACTCCACCAGTCAACACAACAGTTTAAAGACGTCTTTCGTTTTTAAAACCATAAACGTTTTTGCTTTACTTGTTTGCTCTACTTTTAATATTTTAAAGAGGTCAAAATTGCAGTAGACAATGTGACTACAGATGCTCCAGCTGTAACCTTGTGATCCTTACCAGGTGCTTAAGGTTTAACACATGCTTGGAAAAGTTCCGTTTTAGCGAGACACAATATACGGCGCCTGATTGATGGTTTGGGTGTTGAGGAGAAAGTGTAGCCTTTTTTGAGACAACGGACTACTCTTCTAGTAATTTCAGTCTGACAAATACCCTCCTGTTTCTATTTTATCGTGGAGACGTAATATAATTGCATCCTACCATGAAGCACAGCCCGCGTGATAATGATGTCAAGATGCGTCCACTGATTGCAGAAGTCATAACGGGAGAAGCGGCTCCTCTCTCTCCTCATCCAATTTTTATTCATAAGATTCATAAGCTGATATGACGGAAGTTTGTATTTCACCCACAGCCGGCGATTTATTATTTTTTTTATCTTTTTTTTCTCCCCACTAACATCATCTGCCTGGAGAGGAACCATTGTAGTGGCAAAATGTGCTGAGCCCCGAGAGTGCAGCTAACCTCATTCATTCTGGGGTTTCAATGGAAAATCATTTGTGTCCAGTAGAGGTCTAGCCCCACACCAAAGGGATTAACGTTCTTGGGAGACCCCTACTAAATCTAATTTGTGGCCTTGTTCACGCTCAAAATTGAAGCTTTTGAAACTCGGCACAAATACCATTTACCGGCAGTTTGCTTCCAGTCCACTTTCGACCCTGCTGCCTCATAGTGGTGAGACCAGATCCAGTGAGTGTCATTCACACGTAGCATGTGTCTGGAGGGGGAGTGGTCGAAGAGCAATGTAAACTCAGTGTGTTGGAGATCAAAGAATCCTGGCATGAGATTGAGACCTGCATTGATCCAGATATGATATTGGATTAAGGTTTGCTTCGGTCTGTTTTAATGAGTAACAGATTTACCATTTGTCAGATTACAGAGACACATAAAACTATGATGCTCTAGGATACCAAGCTACCTTAAAATGCAAACAGTGCATCGGTCCACAGAGAAATTCTGTTACAAATGTGACGCGTGATTTTCTTGGACTTTGAGGGTTTTTTTGTCTCTGTAGGTTGAAATATCTCATATACCGATCACAACCCTGTAATTCAAACCTCATTCACCCGCCGTGTCATTTTAACCTCATTAACCGGCCGTCACGGTCTGTTCATTGTCAGTCATGAGACCATCCCCCCCCCCGAGCAGGACTGCAGGCCTTGTGAGCTTCCCCTCCGACTCAGGCTCACTAATCAGACCTCCCTCCGTCATCCATTCACCTCCCATGTCACGATGTTCTCACACAGCGCCCGTCCCGCTGATGACAGCAGGTCACGGCGCCCACAGCGGGGGCTGAAGCCGACACCGTCCAGAGGGGGAAACAACATGACTTCCAGGGCGAGCTACTGCTGCCATGAACCGGCCTCCAGAGGACAGGCAGTAACACCAACAACCCCTCACACCAGCCAATTCTCACATATGAGCATTTTTGCTTCAGAGTTTGATTAAAGGTTTAACTGATCATCCGAACTCTTCCTGTTAACACCAGTGAGTCCGTGGCATCCGCACAGGGCAGGGATGAAAAGGGCATCCGGCCATGCCGGAGGCTCGCGGGGTCTGTGCCAAAAGCTCAACGCAGGCGCTGACGCAGCGTCGCTCCCGCGTCCGTCGGCCCGGCGTGTTTGTGCGGTTCATCCAGAAACTTCATGGCGCTGCGCCGGATAGTGCGCCGCGTACCTAGACGTGCGCCTTCTCTCATTACTGGACCGGGTCTGACATTTCAGTCGGTTTCCTTCGACGCACGTGGGTACGACAACCACGCCCCCCCCCCCCCCCGCTTACCCCCTAACCCGTACTGTAGCCATGCCCCTGATTTCCTCCCCAGCGGCACTAGAGGCGAATGCACGCAATTTTGGGTCGGGTTCACTTGTGCCTTCAGCGAAACGCCTGAGCAGGATCAGCGCGAACAAGCGGCCCAATTTTGTGCAAACACTGCGCGCTTTCGCTTTACGCGCCGACGGAGAGCGAACCGCTTCCAGCGGCTTCTTTTCTTTCTCTTCCTTTCTTTCTTTCTTTTCTTTCGCTTCATCTCCCCCGCTGGCAACTCCGTGCGTCAAAGTGCGCAAGTTGGAGCTGGATGAAGACCTGAGGGGCGGACCGCGCTCAAAAAAAAACAAAAAAAACAAAAATCACGCATGAATGACCGCTGCCGAGACAAGGAGCTTCCTGTGTCCTGTGTCCGAGTGGACATCGGTGCACCAGAGCGGAGGAGGGAAAGAAAACGAAAACCGGGCGGGATGGAGAGGGGGACGGGCGCGCACCGGGCACCGGGCACCGCGCACCGGGCACCGCGCACCGCGCACCGGGCACCGCGCACCGCGCAACCCCGCACTTCGGTTCCCCGCTCCCGAACGGCGCGCCCCGACGGCCGCCTGCGGCTCTACCGACTCCCGAGTCCTCCTTCCCAACCAGAGAGAGAGTCAAGTCGTCGAAAGCGGGGATGGGGCCCCGGTGTGGCCCCCGGCCCCCCGCGGTCCGGTCCGTGCTCTTTGCTTTGCGCGCGCTGGCGCAGCGTTACTTTGCTGTGGCTTTTGTGTTGACGTTTTGAGAGACGTGAGAAGGTGGAAGAAAAAAAAAAAAAAAAAAAAAAAAAAAAAAAAAAAAAAAAAAAAAAAAAAAAAAACAACCCTCCGTGACTGCATGCGAGGCATGCGTGAGCAACAGTGAGGACAGACGGAGACGCGGGACGGGGACGAGGGCTGACGGGCGCTCGCCGCGTCGCGCGGTGTCATGTGCGGCGGTTCGGGGGGACGGGGGGGGGGTTGCGTGGGGGCGCCTCGTGTGGCACAGGGACGCGCTCGGCCAGCCGCTCGGAGCGCGAGTGTAGGACCCGCAGCCGGATCCCTCCGTATTTGATGCGTGACGTCGGGAGTGAAGGGGGTGGGATGAGGAGAGAGAGAGAGAGAGAGAGAGAGATGAACGGACTAATGGTTGAATGACCCCCCCCCCCATCACCTCCAGCTGCCGTCTCCTGAAACGTCAAGACTCTGCTTATAAAAAGTCTGACGTAGCGGTGAGAGTGCGGGTCACGGATGGGTCTGAGCCGGCGCAGCGCAAAGCCGCTGCGCAGCGCAAAGCCTGCGCAGCATCTATCGGAGCCCGAGAGTGTAAACAATGAGCATAATGGTCCATCTCAGCAACACACGCCGCTAAAGGCTTGTTCTGTCACTTCTCTCTCCGATTAAAAAGAAAAATCCTATTAGAAGAACTTGAGCCCGTTTTGACCCCAAACATCTGGAAGCCCCCAAGGCACCAGTTCAATAGATGAATTAAATGATAAATTAAATTAGTTAGCTAATTAAATTATGACCACAGTTATTACCACTATTGCGCTACTGACAAAAAACACAGAACACAATATTTAGACTACATTAACAGAGTATAGCCCGCAGCAAGTGGGAAAATATCTATATTTGTTCAGCATGTACAGCTTGGGAGGTTTCTATAGATTACTTGTTTGTTTTTTTCCATTTGCTATTATGATTATCTCGATCAATTGTGAAAAATGTGAATTGTAACACTGGTACTGGTCGAATGCATCAAAGGCAAAAGAGTTTTAATTATTGGGCAGAGTCGTGGCTGAATCCAGCTCAGCACAGGGCTCTGATGGCCATCGGGGTTCGACCCCACATCAGACGACCTGGGGGGGTTGTGAAGTTCGAAGGGTGCAAACGTGCAGAGAGCCGATTGTGAGCGGCCACGGGCCAAGAAAAAGTGCTGCCACCTGACACTTACTGTCATTATCAGGTCTTGGGTTAGTGGTTGAAGAAACTGACTGTGTAATCACAGCGCCACCGGTTTGAATCCGGACAGTGACCTTTGCTGCGTGTTATTCCCCCACTTTCTGTCCCATTTCCTACCAAAAACAAAACAAACCAAAAAAAAGTGACATATTTCCACCTGGGCTGATTCGAGGGGTCAAGTTCTACAGGAGTAAAAAGTTTTATCACAAGAAAAACTTGCTATAAATGAAAGAAAAATAAAACTTGCAACAGGAAATTCCCTCATTCAGCGGAGAATTGAATAGCTGTTAGAGCTTGCTCGACTTTATTTTAGTCCTTTTATGGTCCATCTGCAACGGAGGAAAATGGCTCCTCGGTGATTCATATTGGGGTCAATAGACTTCATTTTTCATTCAACCCACAACCCTCCGGGCTCTTTCAGGACAGATTCACCACTCCCCCCTTTCGATGGGGCCTTTAGGTCTTTTCTTATTCCATTTTGCATTAGCCTTAGCGCAGAGGTCCAAGCCCTTGGACTTCAGACCAGGAGGACGGTTCTTGTACTTGGTGGCCCTCGCAACAGATGGGGCGTTTTGATGTTAACGGATTTACGTGCTGCCTCGGCTGCGCCCGAATAGAACACCGCTGCGGGTGTGATGGTACAGCATCGCTGCATTCATGAATTGAACACAGCTGAAGTTTGAGCAGTTTGGAGTTTTGTTTTTGTTTTTTTATTTCGCCGATTTGAAATGTAAATAAATTCTTGCGAACTCGGATCGAGCCGAGCATGTCGATAGACTTACACAGTGTGGGCCTGGAGGCGGCGCGCGGTACTCGGCCCGCCAGGGGCACGCCAAGCTGCTCACTGCAGGCATCTTCAAGGGGGTAAAAACATCCGCCCGCGATGGATGGAGAGAAAAAGGCCTTGGAAGGGGGAGGGTTGGACCTCGGGTGCCGTCCGCTGGCGTATGGGCAGTTGAGAGGAGAGAGCCTCTTTGTTTCGGCCGATAGCGCCGCATTTTAAGTTCCACACTAAGCCCGAAGGCATCACTGGTGGCGAGAGGGGGTCCGATGCCTTCGACGAGTCTGCACGTGCAATGTGTGAGAGTAGAGAATTGTTTTCTGTTTTCTGGATGTAAATGGTCAGTGTAATGTAATCATGTCATTCATTATCTAAAGTTCTTCCCGTGTGGTGTATCCACACTTCACACATGTCCTATATTCCCCCTCCTTTGCCTTCTCTCGTCGTCAGCTCATTCCACATACGCTGAGTTTTAATATTCTTGTCCATCACGGCCAGAGCTTCGGCTTCGCTCTGCCTGAGAAGCTTTGGCTGCAGGGATCAGTTTCGTGTCATAAATTGCTTCCTACAACCTTTTCCTCTTTTTTGTTTCTTTTTTGAAGATGGGCCTTGAAATAATTTGAGTCAATATTCCCACTGGATCCCTCCATTTTTTTTCAGCCAGGTTTTACTTTGTTAAGTTTTACAGCCTGTTCTCTAGGAAGTACCACTTTTTTTGTCTTTAGTCAGCCTGTAATTTTATTGATGCTTATTTGGTCTATAAAACGCTGAGGAAAAAATGACAGATGACAAACACTAGATCTCAGAGCTCAAAGGGACCTATTAGACTTATTTTGTCTGAAAAACAGTAAGAAAAAAAACCCAAACGCATAAACACACCACAGCCACAAATACTAACTTTACAGTGAAATGAAAAACATCTTCACATTAGAAAATTTTGAAACCAACATTTCAACCAACTTAAATGACTTAGACAATTAACTAAAAGGATTATAACTATATATATGAACTATATATAAAGTAAGAACAAAATATATTGAAAATTCATTCAGTAACCATTTTTGTCACTTGGTAAAACCAACAATCAGAGTTTTGCTCTGTTTGAGCAACTTGTTTTACTTTTCACCTGAAATCGCAATCGCACGAATGCTACTCGGTTGTTTTCCGAGCTGTCTTCGAAACCACTGAAGTGAAGATCTGCCACTCAGTCTCTACCGTCCTGTTCTTAGGAGGCAAGAAAGAACAAACGGCATCGGCTGTTTCAGCCAGCGTCTCGAAATAACGCGTTTACGTTTCAGAGAGGTCGCCCTCTGGTGGCCTCAGTAGCTACGACAGCAGTAAAGGAGCAAGTCAAATGAAAACTAATTCAAGTGTCACAGTGACCCACAGGGGTTAGGACAAAACAGATTATCTCTGGACTATGAAGGGCAAAAGCTCTTCATAGTCCTTCACCCCAAGGAGTTGAGTCAAGTACATACTTATGACGCTATTAGAGCCTGATGTACAAATATCAGTCAGTTTTTACAGAACATAATGAAGAAAAAGGTGCTTGTAGTAATTTAGAAATCGTGGCACCATGTAGTTTGTCCAGCACAGCGCCGCTCCAGCTCCGTAGTTTATAGTACTCTCAGCGCCGTCTGCAGTTTATTCATCGATATCGGAAATTTTTTAATCCCTAAAAACTTTTGGCATCAGCCCCCAAAACTCCTAGTATCATTTAGGCTCTAGATACTATTATGGAAGAAGCCAGATAATTTCTCTCTTGAAGCTTTGTCAGTAATCTGACATTTGATTGTTATCAGCATTTGTTATTTGAAAACATGATGCATTCACATTCAGGTGGCTGCAGGCAAAACTTAAAAAAACAAAGAAAAACACACACACACAACAATTTGAAAGGAAAAGATCTTGAATTGTCTGTTTCAATAGTTTCTAATGTTATCAACTCAGTCATAAAACTGTGAAGACACCTCCTGGATGTGGAGCTAAGAAGAGACTCAATGAGAAAAGTATGTGTGGATCGCGGAATATAAACACCATGCAAGACATGTGAAGAGCCTCCGGCTCCGAAGTGGCGGTTTCAGCCTGGACCATTAGCTGCACACCAACTGAAGCGGCGCTCAACGGGCAAAGGCCAATGAGGGCGCAACTACTGGAAGAGAGGCACAAAAGGTAGAAATGTTAAAAAGTCTCATAGATAAGCCACAGTCTTTCTGGGATAATGTTCTATGGACAGATGAAACCACAGCAGAGCTCTTTGTGAAGGCAGTGCACCCGTTTGTTTATAGGTGACTGAATGAAGCCCATAAGTAAAAGAACACCCTACCTACTGTAAAACATGGTGGGGGTTTGATCAGGCTGCGAGGTTGCTTTGCTGCCTCTGGTACTGGAGGCATTAAATGTATCAAAGGAATCAGATGATTACCGAGGCATTTTAGAGCAAAATATTTTACCATGTGTCAGAAAACCAGGTTTGTGGCAAAGGTCTTGGGTCGTTCGGCAGGACAACGTCCCAACGCTCACAACCAGAATCACAAAAGAACAGCTGAAAAGGAAAAGATTGACTGTTTTAAACTGGCCAGTTAAGAGCCCTGACCCTAAAGCCTGTTGAAAGCTTAGGAGAGAGCTGAACTCTGCCATTGCAGAAGGGACTCCTGCAAACTTAATAGAGTTTGAACACACAGCAAATGGAGGAGAGGCAGAAACTACCAGCGGAGAGAAGGAAAAGAGCTTCTAGATGGCAACAATAAACACAGATTGAGGCAGTTATTGGTGCCAAAGGTTCTGCAGCCAAATAATAATGGAGGGAGCCAATAATCCTGTCCAGGTACATTTTTTTGTGTTTGCATTATTTCAGCATCATGCAAGTTTTTGGGGTAGCAACCATTGATATTTTAATGTTTTGATCACGCAAAATTATTTCATTCACATTTGTTTCTGAAGATACTGTAAATTCTGTACTTAAAATTCAGTGGTGCCAATGTCTTCAACCGGGTCTGGAGTTTGTTGAGAGTCTTACGCATGTAAGTACACGTGTCATCGCTTCTCCAAAATGTCAGGCTCAATAGCAAATAAGCCCAGCAGAGACGGAGGAAATCCACTGGTGGCCAGATGTTCACTTCAGTCAGACAGTGAGGGGATGAGGGGATGAGGGGATGGGGGATGGGGGGTGGGGGGCGGGTGGCGGCTTCAGACCCTTTGCTCTCTCCTCCAAAATCTTCTGTCGGTGAGGAGCCTGTCATCACAGTCCAGAGGTGATGAGGAGACAGCAGGAGCCAGTTGGAGAGTGTGCGTTCGCCAAGCCGTCGGCTGTTGGCAGTGTTCATGGACCAGGTCCCGCGGGAACCGGAACAAAAACGCCTCTCGGCTCCCTTCGCTGGTCTGAACTGAGTCTGTCCGCTTCTGAACAAATCAGAGTCAAAAGAGGACATGATTCTTCTACAAAGGTTTTTCACAATAAGAGAGCTATTCTATCGAGACCATAAGAATCCAACTCGGTGCTGCCTGTTTTTTATCTGATCAATAAAACACAATCAGTAATGTACAATGTACTTTATCATATCTTTTTTAATGTGCTTGCCCACTTTGCCAAGTATTTATGTATTGCAGCATATAACATGCCTGTTATCACGCTACATTAAATACATAAAGGGGTAGAATTAAACCTTTTAATCTCTTGGCGAGTTTTTTCCCAGATGTGATTATGGCACACAACAAAATGCAAGTTTTTGTTTTTTTAAATTAGACATCGTATATGAAATTTTAATTTAGTGTATTTAGTGTCTGTGAATGACAACACAAACTTAAGCCCAGCACCTGATGATTTATCTCATCAGTAAAGTCAGAAACTGCTTCCCATCATAAAGCTGTTTGTTTGTTCTGTGTCATCTGTTGGCTCAGACACTGCCCCCCCCCCTTTATTCCAATTCAGATGCTGATGAAGTCACCATGGTAACAAGAAGGCAGTCTGCAGTTGCAGATGACAGCAGTGCTGACATTTTTTTTTCTTCACAGCATGAGAATAGAAGTGTTTTATATGCACAGAACCTATAAAGAATGGAGATCGTCCGGTGGCACAGCTGCGACTTTTTGATAAGTCTCAAAAACTTTGACCACCGGGGCTTTCGAGCGCTCGCGTTTTGTTTACGGCTAAATCTGGAAACGCAGCAGGTGGGTTCTGGGTTTGAGGGACAAATTAAAGAGTTAAATCAGGGTCTGACTGAACTTTGAAGACAGACACTGATGATTCCGTTTTTGGTCAAACTCAGAAAAAAAACAACCCCAAAACAATAAGTTTTGTTCCTTTCATCCTTCCTGGCATTAGCTCTGAATGCACATGAAACTCCTCATTACAGCATTACTTGGACTTTTTGTTTTGCCACTGTGCAACAATAACCTTGTTATTTTGTGGGTGTGGGGGGGGTGTCAGAAGATTTCTCAGTTGTAATTCAGGCAAAGGAAATCCCTCAGTTATAATCTAGTCAGTTTACTGGTCGTTTTACTTGTGTCGTGAGTTCTCTCTGTTTGGGTCTCAGGTAATTGCTCAGTCTCAAATAATAACTATAGCTGTGCTCGGTTGGAACGAATAATGGTTAAATCGTAATACAGACCAGGGTAATAATCATGCTTTCTAAAATGGGTGAAATTTTGCAAAACAAACCCATCTCTCCTAATAAAGGCCTGGTTTTCCCTACATTCTTAGTTAAGGAGAAACAATTTGGAAAATTGAGCTTTAAGACACTGCAAAGTCAACTCCTGTTGGAGAAAGCTCACAGTCATATCTCCGTCCTTCGCCTGAAGCTGTGATGTTGAAGAGGAGCATCCATCGGCCACAGAGTCACGGTGCCGGTTCGCTCATCACATGGTCGTTATCGTTGGAATCCTCGGACAACCTCAGGCTAAAGCCGCGAGGCGGCGCCTTCAACTTTCATGGCGACCGTTTCAGTTCAAATCCACTCTGCTGCCGTCGACCTCGCAAAAAAAACTCCAATCTAGATTCGGCTGCACTGAATAACCTCTGGCCAACTTCAGACAAAGTCCTCCGTCCTCTCAAAAACATTTATTTATTTATTTATTTGTTTGTTTTTAAACCCCAACAACGTTTTGCAATAAGTCCAGTCAGGGTTCGAATGCACCAGAGCAGCTGGTCAACCCTCCTCTATGAGGTTTACAGATGACTCATCCGTGTTGTATTTTGCATTGAGATCAGAGCTGAGATTATTAGCCGATGTTTTGAATAACAGATAACAAATGGGAAACAGTTTTCATAATTCATAAATGCAAAGAATCACTTTTTAAGCAAAATGCCAAAAGTTGAAATTAATTTTTATGATTATTGGGTTTTGGACTGTTTGTCGGACAAAACCAGACATTTGACGGCAGCTGGGACAGAAAATGAAGTGTTTCCTGAAAAATACTCTTGGTTCCCAAAGAAAAGCTGCAGGATGAGAACTGGATCTTCATCCGCCCTTCCGACTATCCTAAAAAGCTCCACTGCACCTTCGTGCAATCAAGCCATGATGTTAGATGAAGTAACTCTGGGGGATAAATGCAAAGCAGGGGGGAGTTAACCAGAAGTGCACAGCAGGAGGGGGAAACCTTGGATCCTGATTGGCACCGACACCAGGGTCGAGCTCGGCCGACGCCGACTGACACCTGCCGCCTCCCGCGGCCTGACGCCGCTGCTCGCTCAAGGCGGGTTCATCAGCATTGCAAATTCCGGGGGTTCTATCTATATCTGCCCGTGCATACATTTGGACACATGCACACAAGCTCCGACTCGGTTTTCGGAAAGTTTGCCACGTGCATGTCTGGCACAGGCCGATAGTCGTCTTCTATGATATCGGCGATCACTATGGATCGTATTCAGTGATAAAAATGAAAATACATGGGTCTTTTTAGGGTTTTTTTTCTCTCTTGTTTATCTTATCCCATTTGTTCTGCTGTTTTTTTGTTTTTGTTTTTGTTTTTTCCTATCGATTCTTCCTTAACAGACCGAATCTTCCTGAATTTCAGCCGCAACAGATTCTCAGCGCCACAGCGTTTGGGCCACATTGGGCAGCAATACGCTCCCTCGAGAAACTATAATCGTATTCAGGGACGCAACTGAAAATTATATTACTCGTTGACCAAGTTTTCGATTATTTTTCCGATCAATTGATTATTATTTTTGTCAATAAAATCCCAACACATAGTGGAAAACGCCTGTTATAATTTCCTAAAAACTATGGTGATCTTTTTAATTGTTTGGATTTTAGTGAACAAAAATACTCAAAATAATCACTTTCCTACCATTAATGACAAAGAATAGCATGAAATCCTCACATCCGAGATGCTACAAACAGCATGTTTGCGTTAAAAATTAGTAAGAAATATCTTCTGTCGCCCGACTAATGGATTCATGAGCTCATCCTTGCAGCTCTACTTGTGTTTTTCGGCATGAAAATTGTCAAATGATGAAACATTTAAACCAAATAACTGTTAAAGTCTAATTCAAGTTCATGTTTTTCATTTTTTTGTATTATCTGTAGAATTTATTTATTCCTATTTCCTGTCAAAGAACAACTTTGGCGTTACGTTATGTATTTCTCACACTGTCGTCAGTCCAGTTCCAGGACTTTACGACTTCCCTGCCTTCTCTGTGGATCTAACCCCCAAAGGAGTTGGTTCCTACTGGAGATGTAAATCTTGTTTCAATGGATTAATACATGATTGAGGTAGTAGTGAGTATTTCTGCAGGACAGAGTATCTGAGTTTGTGTCAAATTTAGCCGCGGCAGTTGTTTTCATGGTGTCACCGAGTGTAACACTGCACTAAATTGATGGTGGTTTATGGACAACCAAGGAGCTCTAGTTCAGAGGAATGAGATTTATTGAGCTTTGGCTCCACAGTTGTCAGTGAGGAAAAAGGGAAAATAATATCGGCAGACGAGTCGTTTTGAAACCGAAATACAAGTCTCGCTGCTTCTTCTGGGATTCCTCCGCAGGAAGCTGTGGTTGTGCTCCCAGGCTTAAAAAGACTCGGGCGCATTCGCCGGCGAGTCGACTCCCCCAAACATTGTCACGTCGCCGGCGTCCACAGGGGCACATTTCCTGCGGGGTAAGGGCTTCCTCTGGCTCACGTACGAACCCGCACACCGGAGGGAAATTACACTGAGGTCTGATCGCATTTATTGCATCAGCAGCCTAATTTCAGTATGGCCAGAGGCACGGTGGGTATGGGAACGCTGCAGCATGCAGAAGGCTTTTATTTGCCTGTGTTATAAGCATAATGCAGTGTAGCATAGAGCCGAGACAATGAGGTCTCCGATCTTGAGAATCTGCCACAAGAAAGGAGGAAACTAAAGAACTAAACGCCTACACATCGTTTGTGCAGGTGCCATCTTTGCTCCTGACATAATAATGAAAAATAAACAAGACGGCCTTGCTTTTCAAACTAAAGCCAAGTAATGGCAGCACTACCAGGACTGAATAGCTGCAATCCAGGTGCTTTTTGTTTGTTTGTTTGTTTGTTTTATGGCTTTATGGAGCCGCTGAGAACCTTTTGACATGCCAATGTCAGTATAAAGACCAGGAGGCCATTTAATAAGTGGGAGCCGTTTCTCATGATCCTACACGAAGCCCCCACCCCCCCACCCCCCAGGAGGGTTGGTTTGCAGCTCGGATAAGACGACATTTGCGCTCAAAAAAAAATTAAATTAACAAGATTGATTTTCTATTTTGTCCCAGGTTTCAAAGCAGTTTGACAAATTACAGCCACTAACTTTATTTTGGAAATAATGAAACTGTCAATCGTGAATTAAAAAAAAGGGGGGGTGACAGTCTGTAAGGTGTTTTTTTTGTTGTTGTTGTTGTTGTTTTTAAATCCCATTTATAACAAGTGCACAGTTCCTTTTTCTAAGAGTCACGTTTACCTTTTGATTCTCAGTCCAGATTAGTGGGACGACCGTGACGTCCTTGCCGGAGCAACGAGATGGACCAGAGACGGCTCTTCTTCTTCCCCCTGGATGCGTTTGTCCTCCAACGGTGACCTCAGATAGTGTATATGTAGCTGAGGTAAAAATTCTGAGGCATTCAGTCGCAGACAGGGAAGAAAACAACTGGAACAAAACAACAACAACAAAAAAGCAGCTGTACACTATAAAAGGCTTTTCAAGGATCCATCCATCAGCTAATTTTCACAAGACTTTAAACTTCTAGATAAAATAAATCTTCTTGCAGAAAAGAAAAGGAAAAAAAGTTTATTGGCCTAATTGCGAGGCACCAACCTTGACTCTCAAAACAAATCACGGAAGATGATAACAGCAAACAACACTGTTTTTGTTTTTCTTTGTGGTATGAATCAAAACTAAGTACAGGAAAAAAAACAGATGCAGAAGCGTTTTACATTTCACGGTGATTTTATAATTTAATGTGCCAAATGAAAAAAAATCATTCAGTTTTTGAAGAAAAAGATCTGTGTAATTGTCAATTAAACTTAAGTATTTCATTTAATTTTGATAAAGTTAATGCACACAAAAAGAGGAAATGGATACAACTATGTTTAGTGTAATTTTCGCTGTTTGATTTGTTTCAGTTTAGGCATTTGAAATGGTTTTAAACCTTCTGACTTTGTGTTTGTGCCCCTAAGAACTTCACTAACCATAAACATAAATACAAGGTTTGCAGCCATCTTTTCCAATATGCTTTTGCAAAAATATATATTTGCTCTTAACAGATAAAAATATTCAAAAGAAGAATAAACAACCATAAACAACAACGTTTTCAATCCACTTCACACATTAAATGTCATCGAAGAACATCTTCCAGTCCTTCTCTAGGAAGGTACTTTAACCTGTTGCTGTGGGAAACACAGGTGTAACAGATGTAACGACCGACGGCTCAGATCCCCGTAGACGCTCCGGTCTCGGGGTCCCGGGGTCCCGGGGTCCCGGGGTCCCGGGGGTTTCGTGCTCTGCCGCGGGCCCCCGAAAGGAAGCCCCGCGGTTCCCTTCTGTTTTCTGATGGGCTGAGAAAGCGAGCGCCGTGTAAAAGGCCCCAGTCGGCGAGCGCCTCCCTGGACCAGAAGCTCTGAACAGACTGAACAGATGCGGTCGATGAAATGGATGAAACCCAATTACCCGCGGATACGGACTAAATGCCGCGCGACAGGAAACCTGCGCGGTCTCCCGTGGCCCACGCGGTCCGTCTGCTGCTCGTCTCCTCCGTTACACAGCATCGATCCAGCCTCAGGTAATTAGGTTTCATCCGTGTTTTTAATTACATGTGTTAATGTCTCCAACTCGCGTCGGCCTGGTTATACACACATTATCATAATTACTATTATCGTTATTATTTTTAATATAATTACATCACTGCAAACCTACAAAGGAATAAAAAGAACAAAGCGCGAGGTTTTAGGGTTTCTCTCAGGCACTTCCTTTATAACAGACGCAGTAAATTATGTAAATGAGACCTTAAATGCAGAGGTGGTATCAACATATGCAAATAGCTTTCAGCCTCCATTCATACCCTTATCCATCCTAATACAGTCACTACTGCTGCTGCAGTAGATAGGAGCCTCGGCTACAGCAGTCAGGTGTCGACTTTATGTAAAATCCTAAATAAACTCAAACAGATTAATTTTCTTTAGCTGGTCAATCCATCCATCCATCTATCCATCCATCCACCCACCCATCCATCCATCCATCTATCCATCCACCCATCATCTATCCATCCATCCATCAAGGTTGCATTGATTGAACTGATGACATCGTTCATCTGTTACCAGACGCCCTGATTTCAACGCAAACAGTCACTGATCCTCAATTATTTCGGTTCTGGACGTGTCCAAGGAACTTTCTTTCTTTCTTTCTTTTTTTACTCTCACCCAGAACAATCTAACACGTAAGGCCTTCGTCATTGGCCTGTAGGTCGAGTCACTGCCGTGTCACATCGGCTAAAACAGGAAGTGGAAGCCAAGGATTGATGAGAACTTCCAATCCGCCTCCGTCTCTTCCCTCCATTTTCCTTTCGAGCGCACGTATCGTCTATCGTGCAGCGAACGTTGCAGCTGGAGCTGCTTTCACACTGGTTAAAAAAAACCAAAAACAAGCTGCTATTGATTGATGATGAATATGGAGAAGCAGCCCCACATCCGGCCTCTTGATTTCCCTTTCAGCCGCGGTTTTCCCCGCCAGCTGCACAAAAAAAAAAAAAAGGAGAAACGCGACTGCTGCTAATTAATTAGCAACACGCAGATGTTGTAACGTGCATCACTCCGGCCGTGACTTCGTTGACGGGGTAATGATGCCAACACGGACCCCGGATGAGAGCCTCGGCCTTCGATGTCGCAGTTCTTATTCACTGAGGACGTAAAAGAAGAGTCAGCAGAAAAGGCCGCGACTCCGTCGAGTCGTTCGCAACCTTTTCGACGTGGGCGCAGCTTCGGCCGGACTTTAAAAGACATGATTCATTTCACACAGCGAACTGAAAGCAAAAGGAATTACAAGGCTTTTCCCGTCTGGTGTAGACAGCAGTTTGTTGTTCTCAGGCTAACAAAGGCTTTTCATCTGTATGCATCTCTTCTTTTTTTGACTTGACTTGTAAGTTCTGGATCGCGTTTATAGGGGCGGGCTCGTCCGTCATGTCGGGGCTTCAACGGCGGCTTGGCCGGCGACGGAGGACTTGACTCGGAGGCCCGTTCGAGTCACATTCATCATCTGTCCTACGGCAACATCGGTTTCTCAGTAAAATGTTGTGATTGATGTCCGGCCGTCGGGTGGAACCGCTGTTCCCAGACTCTCGTTTCTGGTTTTTTATCAGCGTGATCCATTTGGCGGTCGGAAGCAGATTGATGTCGTCTTTTTTTCTTTTCTTTTTTTAATGTTTCGCGGCTCCCGGGCTGAGTTTGCTGGGTTTCTCGATGACACCAAGAGATGATTTCTGTTGTTGATGCTGTGGAAAATCACCTCTCCTTTTAACCGGCTGTACGGGAGGCCAGCTCCCCTGTGGCGAGTCCCTCTCTGAACACAGGAGGCCGGAGGCTGTTCTCGTTCTCGTCCGACGGTCTAAGGAAGCATTTCTGCCCTCGGTAGCTTCCGACTGTAACATCATGCAGAGATGAGGTCTCACCGGTGCTCAAGATATTGTCTCATGAGTAGTTTGGGGCCGTGTAAATGTGTAGGGAGCTACAAGATCTTTGTTGAGCTAATAATAGGCCGTGAAAAGGAGCTATCACGTCCAGATCGATAGGTTATATTCATCAATTTTTCCTGTTTTCAGACGCAGCACCTCGAGCTGCAGCTTATTCAGAGGATGGACCGGAGGCCGTTGACCATTAACGGACAAGTCATTGAGATGATCGCTCTTCCTGGGGGCCAGACTTTCTTCTGGGTGCCAGCATTCGACTATTTAACAGATACCGTATCGCTGCATTTAGCCTTTTATCCCTTTTGGAGGCCGGCTCTCATGAGCCCATCCTGGCGCATTGTAATGTCTATAAGCGCTTTCAGACGGTAGACGGTTACAGCAGCTTTCGCCCCAGGGCAACGTGTGTGTGTGTGTGTGTGTGTGTGTGTGTGTGTGTGTGTGTGTGTGTGTGTGTGTGTGTGTGTGTGTGTGTGTTGTTTTTCTAAAAGGATGGCATCAAGGCACAGCCCCCCCCCCCCCCCCCAAGCCAACACTAAAGCCAACATCCACCTCAGATCACATTGCAGCCAAAATAAAGTGGGTTTCAGATGAAAATGGAGGCAGTCGACAATAAAACAATAGCAAGTTTGAGAGGCAGTTTCCGATAATTGGTACATTCGGATTTTGGACGTCGGTAAAACCGGCCCCTGCTTTGTTTTCCTCGCCAAGCGCTCTGTGGTTAACACGGCCACGAAGCCAAAGCTGCAGCTTTTCCCAAAAAAATAAAGAAATAAAAAGTCATATCGCAAATTAAAGCACATCTGTTAAATGAATATTAGAAAATGGTGCGTTGACATTAATGGCTGGCGGCTGGTGAAGTATGCAAGTAATCAGCAGGATGTGGGTTTCTCTGGCTCCTGTGCGGATAAGGAGAAAAAACATAATAATAGCAATAGTAATGATAATGACACTGGCGCGAAACAATAACGATCCCTGCCGATCCCTGGCAAACGAGATCATAAACGCCCCACCATGGGTGTTGGAGACCTGACGCATGAATTTCCCCGTAACACCACGTCAGGTAGGGATAAATTACTCAGTTGGCCGAAAACCGCGGAGCGCGGCCTGGCAGGGAGTCGGCCATCGGCGAAAACAGATGCGGTGGCGTGCAGCCGGCTTCCGGGAGGCCGGGGGGGGGGTCGCGTGGCTCCAAACAGCGTCCGCTGTCACTACATTCAGAGCCAAATGGACGAGGGGAGTTATCCGCCGCGTGAGGAATTCTTGCTTCTTTTTTATTCTTATTTCTTTTTAATTATCACTACTCGTACGAGTTCCTTTTTCCAACAGTTGCCCCGACAAAATTGATAAGGCTGCGATCGGTCCCATGCCGCACGACATTAATGCCCATATCAATTCCCTCGATAAAGAGCCGATGCCAAATGTTTGTCTCCGCGAGACGTGTCCGGGCAGCAAGAATTCCAATAAGTGGCCCTGTAAGAGATGAAGATCAGACAGCAGGGGCCGATGCCGGACCCCACCACTGGACTCTGCTCTAAATCTGGTCAAATTGTCAGTAACGGGTGGCGCTACACGCCGCGACGTGTTCGATGGAGGAGGCGTTTCGAGGTAAAATTACGAGGAAATTGAATTTTTTATTTCATTTATTTATTTATTTATTTTTACGGGCAAATGGCACGCGGAAATGAAGGCTTGATCCGAGCGGAATTGAAAGAGCCGGCACTTTCGGGGGCGCGTGTTATTTCATAAATGATATTTCCTCTTTTTCTTTTTTTGTTTTCCTCAGAGGCCAAAGTGTTATTACCTGCCGAGTTACCTCCCACACCACATCCAACACCTGACACGTCCTTAAAAAGCCGACGTTTGTTTTTTAGGGGTTTCTTTGTTTGTTTTTGTTTGTTTTTTTCAGTCATTATTCCCTGGTCGCTTCTGTCAGGACAAACAGGCGCTGGAGCTCATTTCTGGCCTCTGTGTTTGGTTCATGCATCAACTTGAGGAATATTTTGACGTTTTCACCTGCCCATTTTTTTTTCTCTCTCTTTCAGTGGACATTTAAGTCTCTTGCCTTGATCCACATTGTGATTCAGCCGCTGTTTATTTTTAAGTTTGTTTCCTTTACAATCACGATCACAATTTGCTTTTCAACTTCACCATGCGCATGAAAACACGACCGCGATTATTCTGAGACTTTTTTTTTTTCTTAATTTTTCAGTGTCAACATTCAGGTCATAAATGAAAATATAAAAACAGGCTACTTCAGCACCAGTGCTAATAAAACGCTCCTTATCTCATAAGCTTCAGGTAGAAGCAGTTCGGTTTGCTCAGCTGTCAGTCAAACACATACTCTGGCCTGCAGACGCTTGAAGGAAGGAACAATGATGATATATACCAGATGAAAATAACTGTAAATTAGCTTTTTTTCCCCTATTTTTCATGCGTAATTATGAAACCATATTGAAAGTACATCCCCTTAGTGGTTTCACATTAATAATGACCAAGGCGATACGAAGAAATGACGCACAGCAACTCAAAAGAGCGAATCAACGGTTCATTATTCGTGATTTTAGTCCGAGTGTAAGATGTAAAGACTGAAATATGAATACAAGCTGATTAAGGTTTACAAGGAAACGAAGGGATGATGGGCAGGAGGAGAAGTTGTGCCGCAGTTTCCAAACAGAAATGAACGGCTCCAGGGTTTACATCGGCTCGTCTGTTCTGCTTTGGAGTCGGAGACCTCAGATCATCCGGTTTGCTATATGTGAAGCGTAGAACAATGAGCAGAGCAGCCCCAGATGGCCCGAGTGCTCCGGAGCGTACATGCCCTACTCTAAAGACACGTAATGGTGTTTTAATACCGGCTCGTTGGCTCGCGTGCCTCTGAAAGCCGGAGTGATGCTTTTCATTTTATCTATTTTTATTTATTTATATATATTTTTTAGCGAGAGTTCAAGCAGCAGTGTTTTCAGAAAGCTCCAGCTGTTCGTGCGTTTAGGAAAAAAACGGGCTGAGGAAATACAACAATCCGGTGATTTCTGATGCCGCCTTCGGATGTTTCTACTCAATACATTACTCTTGCAGCTATATTGTAATGCTTTTGAGTTCAAATTATTTTCATTATTAATTAAGCTGCATGCTTTTAGGAGTAATGTGACGGATGCAAGGTGTTAACTGCTCCATCCGTAACAGAAAGTAACTGTGAAACTCCCCGACACGCAAACACACAGGGGCCAATGTGAAGGCACCGAGCCTCAGGGTGTGTCCTTAAAAGTCCTGCAAATTTGCATCTAACGTGAGGATGCAGATGTTTTATCAGCCACCGATGTGAATCGTGAATTTATTCAGGTGTGTGAGCTGGTCCGGCGCCGTGGATCCACGGATGGCGGTGTCTGACAGCCGCTCGGCCGACCCACCGCCCGGTCGGCCCGGTTTTTACAGAAATTCATGGTCCCTGAAGGAGGGAGCCAACCTTCTTTGGTTAACACCCCCCCAGGCTTTGCCTCAGGCACTAACCATGAAGATTTTTGATACTTGGTTTTCAGGAAAGTGTCTCAACAGCATTTGAATTGTTGTTTCTCCAGTGAAATATCTCAGCATCTATTTTCAGGCTGCCACAAAATTTGGTATAAATATATCCACACACATATATATATATATATATATATATATATATATATATATATATATATATATATATATATATATATATATATACACACATATATGTATGTGTGTGTGTGTGTGTGTGTGTTCTTTTACAAGAGCATCTGGGCCAAGGCAAGCGGCAACACAATAAACAGGGCAGCCGGCATAACACATAGAACAAAAATATTGATCAAATATTCATCACAACTCATCAGCATCAGGGATCAAACAACATCTAAAGCCAGATGTGCTTGTCTCCGAGCCAATTCGGATGAGTTTAGATGCTTCCGGTGGGGCCGGCTCTGTGAGACGAGCGAGCGGCGCGTTTAAAATGCAGCGCGGAGTTGGGCTGGGAGCGAGGGCAACCTTTTTACGAAGGGCGTAGATCCATAGGTAAGATGGAGGCAGACCAAGAATAGCCTTATAAATAAGAATATGCGAGTTGATTCTAAAACATCGCAGCAGTCCAGCAGAGACATGAAGCTGGGGGCAAGATTTGATTTTAAAATTAAAAAACCCGACTTCGACTGCAGATTTTTTTCATCGGTTGCTGAACATAAAGGCGTAAAAGGCACAGCCGTTGATTACAGGACCTACGTATTCGTACGGAGATACAGACTCAGTCTGGGACCCCTGGGAAAGTGGTGGTAGATGGAAGGTTCCGGGACTTTGATTTTTCATGTCATGTCACATCCTGGACCAGTGAACATCCTTTATATTGACCTTTGAGCTCTCGGCTTATTCCCGTTTCCGACCGGTAAACATCGCATTTTCTACTTCGGCTTTTCATCTTTTTGTTTTTTTTTTTTGCGTGGAGATGAAATAAATCTTATTTGGGTCCCCTGCTTACTTCTTCAGCGACAGGCAATCAGATAAACAGTGAGCAGAACAGGGAGGAGGAGGAGTAGGAGGATGAAGAGGATGTATCAAACATAGCAGTCGGTTTATGTGGTTTGTTTTGCTGTTGTGACAAAGACCTAGAATAACAGCGAGCAGTGCAAAGCACCAGGACTGTGTTGAGTCCCCCCCCCACCACAACCACCTCTGTCCTCAGAGCCCCATCTGGGTTCACTGGACTAGCTGAATATCTGTTCATCCGGGCAGCCGTGCTCCATTTTTGCGGCAACGTGCTCGGACGCCGTCGCAACCGTGAAGGGCACAAAACAGAATGAAAGGCTCGCGTCGCGCCGCGGTTGCTTTGATGTCGGCAGTGATTAGGGGATCAGCAGCTGAGAGACGTTCCTTCACAGGTGAGCAGACAAACTCCACAGCTCCCATCACCCCCCCCAAAGATACACACCATCCCCCTGCATCTGTCCCAGATCACGCGAGCACACTTTACTAACCGAATCATAACGGTTGTGTTTGCCTGAGCACGTCAGATGTGGAGTTATGCAATGCTTCTCGGCAGAATAGTCGCTCTAATCTGATTAGTCGAGCTAATTATCGTTGGCAGCAGAGGAAACGTAATTATTATCATAAATCTTTTTATTTCCCAGTTAACCCCGGCCTAAGGTCGTAGGAAGGCGTTCGTTGATCTGGGGTCAGTTTGGACTCAGGCTGCCGGCTTGTGGCCGGTGTTGTGAGCAGAGAGGTTCCCCGTCTGAAATTCACCTTTCTGAGTGGTTTTTGTTTTTGTTTTTGTTTTTTAATAACATCACAACATCCAGACCTCAGGGTTCACTCATTTGTGGAAAAAAAAAACAACAACAATAAAACTATTCAGAGCTGTTTCTCGAGTAAAAGTAGAAATACCACAGTGCAACTAACGGTCACGTAATCAAAGTTTTATTTGACTAAAAATTAGCAACACAACAATGTATTAAACGTTTACCTTGAGTAAAAGTATGAGGATTTATTTAAAGTAAAACAGCAGAAGTTGGTAGAAAGGCCCATTTCAGAATAATGTATATTGGATTATTGGATTATGATTATTGGTGTATTAATGTAAATGTCACTTTAATGTTGCAGCTCATAAAGGTTAGTCTAATTTTAATTACTTGATACACTGCAGGTTAGTATATAATTTATTTTTTTTCATTGTATTGTATTAATCATTTGAATCTGCAAATGACTAAATAGTATCTGAATCTTTAGAAAAGTGAAAAAAATACAGTATTTGACGCTGAATCTCTAGTGGACTAGATGTATTAGGGAGCAGAGAATGGAATTGAATAAAGTAATTCAGAGTTGTTCTCAAGTGGAGTTCTTGAATAATTGTGCCTTCTCAGCTGTCGGTTACGTTTAATTAACATTTCAGCAGCATTTAAAGGCTGAACCTGGCAAAGTTCTCTATTTTTTTTTCCCCTATTCTTCAATAATCCCATGAAAAGACCAGCACTCAACGGCGCGTTTAGTCGGCTCTTAGCACTTTTCTCCAACATCCAAAGCTGGAGATAATAAACATCTGGTGCCGTAGACAAGGTATGAAAATAAACGTGTGTGTGTGTGTGTGTGTGTGTGTGTGTCCGTGTGCGTGTGTGTGTCCGTGTGTGTGTGTGTGTGTGCGTTCATGACAATGAAGGCACATGTTACCCAGTGCACCAGCGCAACTCACTGTGTTTATAACAGTTTCTGGGTGACAGCGGAGCATCTGTGGCACAGAACAAGATGCATCAGGGCTTTTCAAACGGAGACGACTCTTGTTAACGGGGTCAAGTCCCCGCGGGTTTCGGTCTCATTATGGGATTTAATACAATAAAAATATGAGATATCAGGAAGCCCTTTTAAATGTCTGTTTTAATAAGTAGAAGGTCCCAACTACACATTAAACTGAAGTAAACCTTATGCTCTTTAAACAACAGTTACATGTAACCTCAAGACCCAAGGAGAACTCAGACTTGAGTTTACTCTGCAGTTTATGTGGGAGAGGAAAAAAAAAAGTCGAAACTCCCGAAGTCGGAAAGCTTCGGAGTCGTGGGCCCCTGACGTGTCCCCCGTCTGCAGGCCGGGAACCTGTTCCCTCCACGCCGCCGCCTGTTGTTTGTGCCTGGCGAAGACGCTGATATGGCTGTTTTGTTTTTTTTTTCACCTGGAGCTGGGGATCTCAGCTGGTGCAGATTAGTCAGCTAAATACTGTGCACATGGCACAGTAGCTGAGAGGTGTGTGTGTGTGTGTGGGGGGGGGGCTGTATCTGTCTATCAGCATTAATTGCAACCCCCTTTGCTCCTGTCTCTTCGTCTTTAACGCTGCACAATCAGCGGCGCATTAAAATGAAAAAAAACATCCAAACTCTAAACTCTTGAGTTTGAAGAACTTTGCTTCCGTCCGGTGTTTGTTTGTAGTTGTCATTGTTGTTTGGCTCATAGCACGTTAGTCTGAAAACCCGCGTGTGATCATATATGTGTCGTTTTGGGCACTTGCACTTTATCTCAGTATTTCCATTTGGAAAATATTGCACTTTTGATTCCACTGCATTTATCTAGCAGCTTTTGTGACTAGTTACTTCTCAGATTAAGATTTTCCATTAAAACATATGATAACCTAATAAAATACAACATGTTTTCAAATATTAAACCAGCTGTAATTTTTAAAAAAACAAAACAAAACAAATTTTTGGCTCATTAGATGTCAGCAGTTCCACCAAAGAGACATTTCCCCTGAAGTCAAAGTTCCTTAAAATGGTTTTAATTTCAATAATTTTCTTGAGGCTTAAACAGGTAAGACCCCCTCAGAGCTCCCTGGAAGGGGGGCCGGGGGGGGCAACCCCTTGGTAAAGGACAACTGGTTGAAACTAAAAGAAAACTAGCACCACCTTCACCAGCAGCAAAGGTTAAATGCTGCTTGAGAAATGATGCATTAATGTTGAGAGTTTAATGATGATGATAATGATATATCAGTCGCAGGGGCCAGATCAGACGTGACAAACACTATACTCAATATTCTACTATGTGTTTCATTGGCCATGAGCTTTGACTTCCCTCCTCTACTGTGTTAACAAAACAAAAAAACCCTCCACAACATGTCATAAATAATGTCAAATCAATAATGTCCAGTCAATGGTCAATCAAATCTAACAAATATTAATTCAACTACATTAGTAGCTTGATGTTTCCAGGAAAGGAAGAAAAACTGAAGGGCAGAAAATGTCCACCGAGGTTGCAGAGCTCATAATGTAGAAGTTAATCACCTTCGCCACGGAGGATGTGTTTGCACCCGCTGCTGTTTGCATGGTTTTGTTTATGTTTCAGCAGGATTATGCAGAAATGACTGAGCCGACTTTGCACCGAACTTGACGGAGGGATGGGGCCGGGAATTCATTTTCTTTCTTTTTTTTTGTGCGGATACAGGAATCTTAAATCCGGTCGGAATCGCTCTCCCTGCCGTCGTGAGACGGGACATTTTTACGGCAGCGTTCGGCCCTTTGGAGCCATGTGCTCTGCTGAGGGCCACTCTACTTCCGTCAGGTTTCAGTGGTTTTCCCATTCCCCGGTGTCTAATTACGTTGTTTAGTTGGATCTTACGGTTGATTAGTGTATTAGATTAATTATTGGATTAGTTTATTAGATTAGTTATGTGTGTATCTTATGATGTAATGTGCCAACATCAAGATGAGTGAACGGAGGAGAGAAAACAATTTACTGAGAGATGTGAGCTTTGGCTGATTTTGCTGGTTTTCACGTTTTGCTTTCGCTAGAGTTTATATTCAGTTGCTATTCTGTTGTGTCTTTTTTTTTCTCCCTTTTTATCACTTACAAACATCTCTCTCAAGACTCCGCGCATTAAAAATCATACATTTGCAAAGGGTCAGAATTTACACTACAACACTTTGATGTGATTAAAACTATTGTTCAAGTGCTTATGGTGAGAAATGGCATTAAAAGCTGATAAAGACACACTGTTACTTGTCTTGGACCCAAAGTTTAGGACTCTGTCCGTCCTAGTCTAACCTGAACGTCATAACGGTCTGGTACATCCAGCTTTTTTTTAATGCTTTGATCAGATAGATCCTGATTGAGAGACAGTTTTGCAGCGAAGAGTTTTCAGTTTAGGCAAAGTTCTGTTACAGCAACAACTGACGTCGCTTGTTGGATGAAAAAAAAAAAAGACGTGACATATGTTAAGGTTTGTGAGAAAAGTACTGTTTTGGTCGTAGTTCTACATCTTGGGTTTTATATGAGTAAAGACACGTTTTGGTTTGATACCCGAGCCCACCTAGAAGTTTACAGAGGTTTAAAGAACATGCGGTGAAAAGAGTGTAGCAAATAGATTAATCAGTAAGTCAACTGGCAAATATAATGATAACCTGCTAATCGTTTAAGTCATCTTTCAAACATAAAGGCTGATTCCAGCTTCTCAAATGGGAAGAATTTCTGCTTCACTTTGTCTTGCATGTACTAAACTTAATGTCTTTGGGGTTTTGAACTGTTTTGACCTGTTGGTTTGACATAAGAAACACTTTAATAGCACCACTTTCCCCCTATTTTTTTTTTTGGTCACATTTTATTGACCAACCGCTTTATCCATGGAGAAAATAATCTGCGGATTGACTGATGAGGAAAAAAAATCGCAGTTAGTCGCAGCAATAGACACAATTTTTTAAAAAAAACGTTTGTGAGCTTGAGACGTCCAGCTGTGTTGGATGTAGTTGATCGAGTTCCTGCTGACCTAGAGCCAAACAGTCATTAGTACGTGTCTGAATGTATGTATATATCAGTTATTCCCATTAAAATGATAATCGAATCCAGGCTGAAATGTGGATTCCTGAAAAAAAGCCATCCTGTTTAAATGCAGCTGTGCTTGTCAGACGTCTCCATTTCTTTCCTCTTGATGTTTCCCTTTTTATCCAGTTTTGCCATCAAGGCTTTTCTGCCGCTTCGTCCTTTTCCTGTAAACAAATTACCCTGATAAAACGTTAAAAAAAAAAAACACAAAATAGCATTAGAACAATAACGTGGCCTCATTGTGAAATACAGTATATCAGCGTCTGTCACAGTAAGACTGTGCTGTTACAGCTGTGCTCCGTGATGTCGGTGGGCGAACGGCACTGCCGCCGCCGCCGCCACCGCTGCAGCTCTGTGATTGTTCACCCTTTTCCCCCCGGAGCAGAGACACAGCGACTTAATGATATGGTTCATATCTCTGGAGTTTGCACTGTGTTTATCCCGTCAGTGGGAATACCTCTCCGTCGGAAGGTCTCATATTCCGCTCTCTCTTCTCTCGTCTGTTAGTTTTATTCTATTTTACTCCCATCCCCCCTCCCCTCATTCATCAGCGGCTGATTGTCTACCCCCACGACCTCTGTGACTCTTACAGTACGTCCCCTTGTATCCTATATTTCTAAAGACCTCCATTAATGAAATGCACTCAGTGCAGGCCAATCACACGTCTTTTAACTGCAGAAGTTGACCTCCGAACCTGTAGATATGAGCCTCTTAAAATGAGGAAACATCTAACTGTGACCCCTCGTCACCTGTTGCAGGCTGTATACAGTCTAACAGTAGTGATCAGTTCAACCAAGGGCTGGTTTGTCGTGATAATTTACGGCGTAAATACAAAGATTAGAGGAGGTCTGACGAAAAAAAGAAGAAATTTGAATAGCAGAAATTAGGGCTTATGCTACAGCTCCTGTATTTTCCAGCTAATTTCTTGGAAACTTTACTCATTAGTTCAGAGAAAGTAGCTGGTATTTATATGTTAATTACTTTCTAATCGCCTAAAAAGGCCTTTCCAGTACGATATTAATTATAAGGTCTTAATTAGTATAGTAATTAATTAATTATCAGCTCGTTATGGTTGACTTCTTTTAAAAAAAAAAAAGTAAATTATGCAATAGGTAAGTTACAAATAGTTGATAAAGATGAGTTAAAAACCGTCAAGGCTAATAAAAACATTTTTTTTGTTTTACAGACACCTTTTACTCCGAGCCATATGCTAAAGTCAGGATGCTAACATGTCCACCGTCTAAGGTTAGCACATCACCACATTAACGCGGAGGAGCCTGACGACTGAAAGCTCTGCCCCCGTTCTGCTTGTGGAGACTCAAGGAACCATGCGTAGGCCTGAATTCTTGGAGCGAAGTGTTCTACTGGGATAATAAGGTACTATGAACTCTTATATATATATATAAAGGTACATGAAATTCATAAATATAACAAAAGTTTTATTATTGCTAGGGGACAAACTGACTTTCAATTAAATATTATTAAACTGTCACCCCCCACCCCCACGATTTCTAAAGCAACTTCTCTGGCCTGACGCCAGTGCTTTGTTTTTTGCTTTGTTTGACTCAGGATGCAAACACACTGTCACTTATCGACAGCTGACAAACCTGCAAACCTGCTCACACCTTCATCACGCCTGTGATCGATGAGGAGCAGAGGTACTAGTGACCCCAAAATAACAGAGAGCACCTGAGTGGGAGCGCAGTCTTAAATCTTACACTGAAATAAGTGCAATATTTAAAGATCACTGTACCTTACTGTTATTAGTACTAGTAGTAGTAGTAATAGTGGTAGTATTGGTAGTGTAGGTAGTAGCACCTGTAGCAGTAGCAGTAATAGCAGTTGTAATATTGGCGGCAGCAGTTGTAGTGGTGGTTTTAGTGGCAGTAATAGTTGGAGCAATTGTAGGAGCAATTGTAGTAGTAGTAGCAGTGTTTTGTATTAGTTGTAGTAGTAGTAGTGTTTTGTAGTAGTAGTAGTAGTAGTAGTAGTAGTAGTAGTGTTTTGTAGTAGTAGTAGTAGTAGTAGCAGCAGCAGCAGCAGCAGCAGCAGCAGCAGCAGGCTGAAGTGATTTCAGTGAAGTGATTTCATCGAGGTAACTGAAGCTCAGCCCCCTGGTTGTAATGTTGCTGCCCTGACACTAGAGGGAGCCACTGCATCAGAAATCACGAGCAGCCTCTTCTGTTTCCAGTGGTTTGAGCAGCTACTTGACGGCAGCAGTATTTATATATTTATACACAGTGGCCGATGATACAGACATAATACGTGTATGTGCAGCCTGATGTCTGGTAAATGATGCTGGAACCAAACTGAATTCTATCCTGGACGTGTGTCGCGATAGTAGTCAAAGTTCTAGTCGTAGTAGCAGTATTAGTAGCAGTTTTAGTAGTAGTAGCAGGTATAGTAGTAGTAGCAGTAGGGGTAGTGGTGGTAGTTGTTATAGCAGTATTAGTAGGAGTAGCAATAGCTGTTGTACTAGTAGTAGTAGAAGCTGTTGTACTAGTAGTAGTAGAAGCTGTTGTACCAGTAGTAGTAGTAGTAGTAGTAGTAGCAGTTGTAGTAGTAGTATTAGTTACAGTTGGAGTAGTAGTAGTAGGATTAGTTATTGTAATATTAGCAGTAGAAGAAGCAAAAGTAGTAGTAGTAGTAGTAGTAGTAACAGTGGCACATGTAGTAGTAGTAGTACTTGTAATAGTAGAAGCAGTAGTAACTATTGTAGTACTACATGTAGTGGTAGTATTTGTAGTTCTAGTGGTAGTATCAGCAGTAGTAGTAGTGGTAGTATCACTAGTAGCAGTAGTATTTCTAGTGGTAGCAGCGGTTCTAGTAGTAGTAGCAGAAGTAGTAATAGTAGTAGTAGTAGTAGAAGATGATTTAGTTGTAGTAGTAGTATTGGTATTATTAGTAGTTTTAGCAGTAGTAGCAGTTGCAGTAGTAGTAGCAGTTGTAGTAGTAGTAGTAGTAGTAGTAGTAGTAGTAGTAGTAGTAGTAGTAGTAGTAGCAGCAGCAGCAGCAGCAGCAGGCTGAAGTGATTTCAGTGAAGTGATTTCATCGAGGTAACTGAAGCTCAGCCCCCTGGTTGTAACGTTGCTGCCCTGACACTAGAGGGAGCCACTGCATCAGAAATCACGAGCAGCCTCTTCTGTTTCCAGTGGTTTGAGCAGCTACTTGACGGCAGCAGTATTTATATATTTATACACAGTGGCCGATGATACAGACATAATACGTGTATGTGCAGCCTGATGTCTGGTAAATGATGCTGGAACCAAAGTGAATTCTATCCTGGACACGTGTCGCGATAATAGTCAAAGTTTTTACAACACACTGATCTTCATAGTGTGGAGGCTGCACTCTTAAGTTTTTGGACAAATAGGGGGAAAAAGAGATGTTTGCAAATTGCCAGTTAAACCACAAAACATCTTTTAACATCTATCATTTATCATCTGACATTTTTAAGGGCGCATCTTTGTGCCCACTGATATATTTTAATTTACATTATTTTGACACTTCTCAGCATGAACCCACAAAACACTCGCAGCTCATTAGGGCTTCGGCTGATGATCATTTACACCACTGAATGATTAGTCTGAAAATTATAAGAATCTAGTGGAAAATGACTGTCAGAGTTTCCAGGAGCCCGAGGTCACATCTTTAATGTTGTTTCGTTTCTTAGTAAATGATATTAAACTGAAAAAAGCAGAAAATCCTCACATTTGAGAACCTGGAACCAGGAAACGGTTCCAAAAATGCCACTTTTTGCTTTGATGAATTAGTTAATCAGTAAATGAAAAATCATAATATTAGATTGATATTTTTCCATCTGTTAACCAACCAGTCGTTTACCATTATTACAGCTCATATTTCCTCTCAGTTATCTATAAATCTGCTGATTGATTAATCAAATAATCATCCGTTCCAAAAAAACGACAGAAAACAGAACCGCTAAAATTTCACAAAGCTCAAGTTAATGTTTCCTAAAAGCTTCAGTTCCCCCCCCCAATACCCGCTCAAGCATCAACCACCTCACATTTCTGTGTCCAGCCAGATTGAAAAGCGTCACACCGTCTCTGTCTGATATTTCTGTTTATTTTCAATATACATTTCATTTGAAAATATATAAATTCTAAAATAAACAATTCAACCTGTTCTAGAAAGTCACAAAAAGTTAATCAGAGGAGAAGAAAAAAAAAAAAAGGTATCAGTATACCGTAGGCTAAGAATTAACATCATTAACAAGTTTTTGATTTCATGTTTCTTTTTTTATTGTTTTGTTTTTGTTTTTTTTTTTCGTCTGACATGCTTAGACAGTATGATGCACTTTAAACTAAACTTGTCTCAGACATCAAGTCACTTTTTTATTTTACTACTTCCGGCTGTTGAAAAAATAATAGTTTGTTTGTTTGTTTGTTTCGCTCTGTAGGGAATGATCTGAAGTACAACAATTACTCATTTTACACAGACAAATTCACGAAAATAGTGTAAGTTTTGTTTTTTACAGTGAGTTTCAATTTTCTTTCCCCTCAAAGTCTATCACATATGTGCTGGAAAGTTAGCGGTCACTGTTATTTTTCTATCTATCCTCCTGGCCAGGAAACGCATTACCTTCCTGGTGTGACTCCACTGTATAATACCGGAGGGGGTGGGGGCTAAACCCAGTCCTGAATTCAGTTGATGCTGATATGAGACCTCGGCAGTTTGAGACACAAAACCAAGTGGGCATCTCCATCAGGGGAGACTTTCCTGTTTGTTTCATGTGGATTTGCGATAAACCTGCACACGGTTGTTGGTTGTTGTTGGTTGTTGTTGGTTGTTGCTTGTTGCTTGTTGTTTGTCTGGAACCATTGTTGCAGCAACAAGTCCTAAGTCCCAAGCACCACCGCAAGCAGTGCAGGTTTATTCACACTTAGCTAGATTATGGTGATCGAAGACTTGCAAGTTGATCCCAAAACTTGTAAGTTAGAGATAACTAACTCCAGGATTTAACAAATCAAATCCTCGGAAGGACAAACATATCGTCCTAAAGCTTGATACAAATCCTTAGCTTTGTTTTTATCGTTTTTTCATTAGTTTTTTTTTTAAACTGGGACCAAAATACAAGTGAGCAGGACATTTTACAGTTGTCGTGCTGTCTGTGGGCGAACTATGAACCGGCGCTTTTTTCCAAACTGACCCCGGACATTGTTGATCATTTCTGTCCTGTCGTTTGCTGACGCGCCTGGACGCCCATTGGACCGATCCAGCTCCAATGAGCTGGATCTCATCCCCCAGTGTCCACAAGGGCTTGTTTGTGAAGATAGACTTTAAAAAGAAGAAAAAAAAAAAAGGTATCAGTATACCGTAGGCTAAGAATTAACATCATTAACAAGTTTTTGATTTCATGTTTCTTTTTTTATTGTTTTGTTTTTGTTTTTTTTTTTCGTCTGACATGCTTAGACAGTATGATGCACTTTAAACTAAACTCCCCACATTAAGTGTCTCAGACATCAAGTCACACTTGTTTTGTTTTTCTTAACTACTTTTTTTATTTTTTACTACTTCCGGCTGTTGATGGCTTAAAAAAGGAAGAAAAAAAAATAATAGACCACTGATGTGGGGAATAACTTGACGAACTGAAGCAAACGGGCAAAGACGAACGGACTCTCCGCGTTTTGGTTGGAGCCGACGCGCCGTTTTCTCATGCACACGGTCTACAGAGGAAGGACGGCGGCCCGTCGTCGTCCGCCGCCGTCTGGTTTCAGGGACGGGGTCAGGGCCCCTGGTTTCGATTCGGAAGGGGGGGGGTGCCGGGGTGAGACGCCCTTTGCTTCCTGCCCCGTACGAATGTAAAGTCAAGCCGTTGGAACTGAGAGGATTTGTTTGTTTGTTTGTTTGTTTCCCTGTGTGACTGTAGACTCGCCGTCCGCTCTGTAGGGAATGATCTGAAGTACAACAATTACTCATTTTACACAGACAAATTACGAAAATAGTGTAAGTTTTGTTTTTTACAGTGAGTTTCAATTTTTTTCTTTCCCCCTCAAAGTCTATCACATATGTGCTGGAAAAGTTAGCGGTCACTGTTATTTTTCTATCTATCCCTCCTGGCCAGGAAACGTTACCTTCCTGGTGTGACTCCACTGTATAATACCGGGGGGGTGGGGGGGCTAAACCCAGTCCTGAATTCAGTTGATGCTGATATGAGACCTCGGCAGTTTGAGACACAAAACCAAGTGGGCATCTCCATCAGGGGGGAGACTTTCCTGTTTGTTTCATGTGGATTTGCGATAAACCTGCACACGGTTGTTGGTTGTTGTTGGTTGTTGTTGGTTGTTGCTTGTTGCTTGTTGTTTGTCTGGAACCATTGTTGCAGCAACAAGTCCTAAGTCCCAAGCACCCACCGCAAGCAGTGCAGGTTTATTCACACTTAGCTAGATTATGGTGATCGAAGACTTGCAAGTTGATCCCAAAACTTGTAAGTTAGAGATAACTAACTCCAGGATTTAACAAATCAAATCCTCGGAAGGACAAACATATCGTCCGAAAGCTTGATACAAATCCCTTAGCTTTGTTTTTATCGTTTTTTTCATTAGTTTTTTTTTTTTAAACTGGGACCAAAATACAAGTGAGCAGGACATTTTACAGTTGTCGTGCTGTCTGGCGGACGAACTATGAACCGAGGCGCTTTTTCCAAACGACCCCGGACATTGTTGATCATTTCTGTCCTGTCGTTTGCTGACGCGCCCACAGACGCCCATTGGACCGATCCAGCTCCAATGAGCTGGATCTCATCCCCCCCAGTGTCCACAAGGGCTTGTTTGTGAAGATAGACTTTAAAAAAGAGAAAAAAAAAAGAATCTTGTTTTAATGCATAAAACAAACAAAAGAAACCTAAAAAAAACCAAAAATGTTTTCACATCAGATAATTATAACAGCAGCCGAGACAAAGAGAAATAAAACTTGTCCCAACTGCCTGGAGCTTATATGGATTTGTTTCCCTTTTTCATAATCCGTTGTCGTATCGTTACCGTACGAGTTTCGGCCTGGATCGGTCTCTTATAAGCCACTTAGGTAAAGCACAAGCAGTTATATGATACCTACTCCTAGTCTGAGTCAAAACGTTTGGCTGAGGAGAATCGGATGATTATGTATCGCTGAACCGTTTTCTACCCAAAAATGACGAAAAAAAAAAAAAGACATGAGAAAAGGTTACCAACATACACACATGATCATTAAAAAAAAAAAAGAAAAAACGAAAAAGATAGACACGTTTGATTTAATTTAAACAAGTAACAAAAGCCTTGAAGTGAACATGTGAAAGAAAATATCCCAGAAAAATTAGAAAGAGACGGTGAAGTAAAATCAAAACTGCATCAAAAAGTGATGACAAAAAATATTTATCTCATCTGCACATACAAATATGCATTGTTAATTGACTGTTAATTAACTTAAAAACATCTATCTGCACACGTTTGCCCTCACAAGTGAATCTCTTGAAATCGTTTCAGCCCCCGCGAGAGGGCAGAGAGAGAGAAAAATATCAAAAACCCCATGCTGCGTCAAAAATCAACATGTTGCATTTGTTCATCATAAGCGTTGAATCTAAAACAAGAGGTAGAGCTATTAAAAAAAAACAAAAAACAAAACAACAACGACAAAAAGAAAACAAACATAATTTTCCTGCTACAGGAAAATGTTATTAGAGTAATTCAATTTATATAAAAATTCAGACGGATGATATTTACGTTTATATATATTTTTTTCATATAAAAAGAGCAGGGAGGACACTCCATGCGTGGTCAGAGAGCTGCAGCACTGTGGATCAGCCGTATGTGGGTGGAGTTGCATAGAAGAGTAGTGTGTGTTTGTGGGGGGGGGGGTGTCACATTTATCAGTGTTTGTGAGGAAGGAAATTGTTTTTTTTAAAACAGCTTCATTAATAGGAATAAAAATAGGTTTTTTCTACTGCATCTGTTGTGTTAAACTGTTTTTTTTTTTATCTTTCGCTGTGTTTCCCTTCTTTTTTTTTTTTTTCCTTTTTCCCATAACACTTATTCATAACAAAGTCTTGAAATCGCAGGGGGTTAAGAAGAGATATTCTGAAGTCAGTAAGAGAGAGAGAGAGAGAGAGAGACAGAGAGACAGAGAGAGAGAGAGAGAGAGAGAGGTGGTCTCGTGGGCGGCTGCAGGAGTTTTCGCCGCCTCAGCAGCCGCCTCAGCAGCCGCCTCAGCAGCCGCCTCAGCAGCTCTACAGGGACGTTTCGGATCCTCTGCTCCTCCAGTACAACGAATTATCCTCGTCTGGGTCCATGTCTATTCTAATCTGAGGCACAGACTTCAGCGGACTCATCTCAGGGCTGAAAACACAGACACGGCCACTGTTAGTTACCGAAGAGCGGCTGGTGGTGGACACTGTCCTCGTATCCTCTAAGTACGTGGAGAGTTTGGTGTAAAAGTACCGGAACGAGTAAAAGTGCAGGAACCAAATTGACCTGCTTCCACCGTTTTCCTGTGCAGTGGGAAGTTAATTTTGACATTTTGACTTTCGAAGTACTTTAGATAAATCTCCTGAACTGTTAGTGAACAGTCTGGCTGCTCACGTTCCCCGTCACACTTTGCAGCAACGCCGCCATGTCGGCACGTTTCAGCATCTACTGTAATGATCAGCTCGACGGCCTGAATCACAAAAACGAGACCAAAACATAAGCAAACCGGAATCGTCCTTTTATCAGAGACAACATCTGGTGTCGTCACATATAAAGATATTGCGAACCTCTTCAATGCCCTACATAATCACTTTTGAATTATTATTTTTTCCTTACAATAACATGAGATTAAATTGTTTTTTGTCCGTGTATTTAAACATATTTCCTTCTTGCTCTTAATGCAGAAACGTTATTGCTGCAGACCAGTTAGTGTCATATGATGACTGATGATCTGTTGTTTTGGGCCCATCACGACGGCAAAACATGACTGGTTCTTTAACATTAACGGCAAATTAAAGTTCAGATCATAATAAGATCTTAGATCTCTGAACATTTCTCTGACAGTGCTGCTAATATTGTGTCGTTTAGTCTCTCTGATGGAGCTGAACAATAAGGTCGGAGCGGTTGGAGCATAAATCGTAACCACTGCTTGTGGTGGGTCTTTGTAGAATTTGCATGCTTTGTTTATGCCATGTGCTGTGTAGATTTATACTTTAATGAATGAGTTAAATCACTACTGTACACTATCTATGTATATATCTATGTATCTATATCGCATCTATCTATGGTGACTGAGGGAACCATCACTTTCCCCAACAGATAATTAACAGACTGTGTTTAAAGAACCGAGAAGGTTGGTGGAAAAACTTGGTCTGATTTCCTGATGATATTTTCAGAATCCGCAAAGACTCTTCAAACCATCTGATAAAATACAAAAAAAAAAAAAATATCAATAAAATAAAGAAATAAAAAGATTTGTAACCTGTTTCCCATGTTGCACCTCCGTTTTCTATCCAGGTAGCAGGTGTGCTGCCATCTTTGTTGTGATTCGTAAACAAAGGCGCAACTTGAGAAGCGAGTTAAAAAATTGTTTTTTTTTTTTTAATCATTTAGCAGATGGGAGTATTTTTTCCATCTAGAAGGTTGAAAGAGTCTTTGGGGATTTTGGAGAAACTTCCCCAACAACAGAGAGTTTTTAAACGACTTTCCTGGTTGTTCAAACGACACCGGAAAATTATTAGAAAACTCATCTGCCTGTTATTTCTCAATGAATCCATTAACCGTCCACGTCAGGAAATAGTGAAAAACAGCCTGAGGGCCCCAGATGTCTCCCGCACCACCGAGATTTCTATTTTAACATCAGTCGATCGACGAAAGCCATTAGTGGACTAATGATTACGGCGGCGCTGTAAACACTGTGTTGTGTTCAGGTCTCTGAGGGCCCTGCGGAAATACGACCAGCCATCGCGGTTTGGTGGTTCCTGAGGTCATCCGAGCTCAAAGCAATTTGGCTTCTGTCTTAGTGGGACAAGATTAGTTTTAGAGGGTGGGGGGTTGGGGCAGCGTAATGTCATCACTACCAGAGAATCAATCCAATGCCACTGACTCTAAAGCCAATAGGCATTTCAGTAGTTTTGGCCACGTGTCCCTCAGAGTAACACGAGATAAAACGCTTCCCATCTGATTCTAATGAAAGTTTTTTGGTTTTTGTTTTTTTCCTATATGCATTTCCTGTCAGGAAAGGAGAGTAAGTCTGTTTTTCCACCAGCGCCAAGCCACTTAAAGCTCTAGTCCATATCAATGGAAAAAAAACACACACACACACACACACACACACACACACACACACACACACACACACACACACATACACACACTCTCTTCAGATTGGAAACAGCTGGATACTCGTTCCTGGTTGAGGGCAGACAACCTGAGATGCGTCGAGCAGGATTTGTGTCTACTCCCGCCGGCGGTCGTGTACGGCTTGGGACCAATTACGATTAAAATAAATAAATAAATAAATGAATAAATAAATAAATAAATAAATAAATCCTGTCGGTTGTTTGTTGACATCACAGATGTCCTGCGATCGCAGCTGCTTTTTCACACATTGTCCCAAACGCTAATCCTCTTTTCGCCAGCTCCGTTACGACAATCGTAGAGCAGATGGGGTGAATACAGGAACAAAGTGTGACCCCCGCGGACCCTGGTAGTCACGAAGGGGCGGTGGACTAGAGGGGAGGGACGTAATCTCCCCTCCAGCATCATAATCGTCGCTATAAATAAATAAAAATAATAATAATAATAACAACAAAACAAGGCTCGTTCTGCCCGTTTTTAGATTGATTGTCTCCTCTAAAGTGGATATGGGTGGAGCGCTTGGTTTATATCACGCAACGCGCCCACGGTAGCGGTGACAAGCTGCAGACACAGGGACGAGGCTTGTCACCGCTACTACTTTTGGACCATGGGTGCTGCTCTTTCTTGTAAATGTGCAATAAATCTGACATCTTAAGCGCTGGAAGCCACACAAGTTGCAAGATAATAATGCCGCCTCCCCCCCCTCACCCCAGTCAGGGAGAGAAATGAGAGCGCGAGAGGAGGGGGCGGAAATCCGAGCCGGAAAATAAAAAATAAATTAAAATTTAAAAAAAAAACAACACAGTTTAGCCATAGGTAAGCTAATTAGCCTAGCTGACCTTTAAAGTTCAGACTTACATTTATTCATGACCGTGGCACCAAAGGTCGCAGAAAGGTCAGAAGGCGAGCTAACAGGCTAACATATGACGCAAGTCAAAAATGAGCGGCAGTTGTGATTATGGCTATCGGGTTCCCCGCCTTCGCGTCACACCTGTTCCCCTCACTCATGCACGCACACGAGCACACACACACACACACACACACACACACACACACACACACACACACACACACGTCTCACCTGGATAAGCAGTTGGCCTGGTAATAGCGGAGCTGCTCAGCACGATGTGTGTCGTTCAAGGAATGAAGTGGACTTCTCTCCTGTGGATATTTTCAAAAAACAAACAAAAACCCCCCAAAACCCAGTCGTTAGAGGTCCTCTGTGACTCACGCTCACCCAGACCAGCAACTCTTTCACCCCGCAGCTTTTCAGCCCGGCTATAGACGAGACAGCAGCTGCTGATTGACAGACATGTGCAACCCAGGGAGGAGGAACCAGGCAGGTGAAACTAGCCACTGCAAAGGCTTGGATAAGACTGAACAACCCGTAGACTCAGGTACAGTGTCTATCAGATCATATATTAAGAGTTTAGAAGTGGACAGAAGGACAGAAGTGTTAGAACCAAATTAAAAAGCTTTATACAAAATGTGAACGTACATACAAAGAAAACTACTCAAAAGGCAAAAGTTATGCGGGTGTGGTAATAATCAGTGCTACAGGTTCTTCTAACAGAAAGCTGAAATAACAGGTGTATCTGTGTTTTAGACACTGCCTGTTTGGGTTGTTACATTTTTTTTTCTCAACAAGGTGGAAATTGACGAAAAAGCCATGAAATTACACCAAAACCAGGCGAGAAAAACAGACTAATTCAGATGCAAAAGTTCAGGAAAAAAAACCCCAAAAACAAATCATAGTACTGGAATGAAAAGCAAAGAATAGAGAGTGAACAAAAAATGGTTAATTTCATGCAGGGTCTTGGAAAACGGCCGACAACAGACCTGGCTTGAAGGATGATTAGAGAGAGAAGCAAACAACGAAGAGAAAACCATGTTACTGTCATGCAGTTAGTGACGAGCGAGATAAACATGCAAAGGCGTCGGGTCAGAGAGACGGACGAAGCCATCAGAGAGACTGAGGGAGGAGGCGGAGGAGGAGGAGGAGGAGGAGGCGTTTCTCCTCCTCCTCCTCTGCAGATAAGTCCGAGTCTACTCACTGTCAGAGGCCTTATCACCTAAGAAGGGCTCCTGCTCCATCATGTCCATGGGGATTTTAATGCTGGGAACATTCTCATTGTAAGGATAGTCAGACTGTTGGAGAGAGGAGACACACATCCTGAGACTGGACCTCTGAGGGGGGGGGGGGCGTTGGCATCAGCACTAACACACACACACACACACACATGCGCGCTTTCATACTATTAAACCTTCATTGTCAACAATCGTCCCCCAACCGTTTCTTTTCAAATATGCTGATCAGAAACCAGCTGGTGGTTGAGGTGATGCACCTTGAGACTCTGGGTCCATTTCATACTCTACTAGTTCCCTAACGTACATAAGACACTGGAGAGGTTTTCTGGTGCAGTTGGAATCAGGTTGCAAAACATGATGATGATGATGAAGAAGAAACAAAAAAGAAAAACAAGCCGGTTTCTCTAAAAATGCTGTAAATTTCTCTTAGGTTTTCCATTGAAATCTGGCCCAATGACTAATTTGATTTAATGTACAAGTTAATCGATTTATTTGATGGTGCTGCATCATCATCTGAACAACTTCCAACAGTTCAATGGGCCAACATGAGTCCGGAGATCTGGACCCAGGTCCATTAAAGGGTTTCTGCAGGGTTCACCCAGTTAAATTTAAAGCTCTTTAAGACCCTTTTAATGCAACACAGAATTAAATGTACTGCTTGTTTCACAGGCACACCGATTAAGATATGACGGAAAACCAGTAGGAACAATACGGCCTAGAATAGACCTAGAAAGACCTAGAAAGACCTAGAAAGACCTGGGCCTAGAAACTGTCGAGCACCAGCTCGCTTTAGACGACTGTGCATCATCATCCTAACGACGTTCACACGACGCTCTGTCAGGAAAACCAACAAATAGAGGAAGCTAAGAGAGGCTGATGACCATCTCACTGGTTAGCCATTGGTTAAACCCTCATATGGTACATGCCGCTTCCAAGGAAGAAAACTGTAGGTGCGGGGGTTTGGGGGGTCAGGGGTTGTCAGTGAGGTCGAAAGACTCAGGAATGGTCGGTCACATAAATTGGATCATGAGAAACTGAGGAAAAATTAGGCCTTTGCTTGTTTTTCTGTCTCCTGAGGACGTGCCGGGAGCCGTAAACACTCACGTCTTCGGCGTCGCTGTCTATGCTTCCCCGCTTCTTCTTCTTCTTCTTCTCGTCCTCCTTCTTCTTCTTGTCCTTCTCCGGGATGACGTCGTCCAGGAAGCTGAGGTCGTGTTGCGAGAACACGTAGTCCATCGCTTTTCTGACGGCGACCAGGGCGAGGATCTGGAGCGAGGAGAGCGAGAGGGTCGGTCACATTCTCATTAAATTAATGTTTAGTTTTTAGTTTAAGACGCCGGCTCCCGGAGTTAGAACCGAGTTAGATCCGAGTCTCTCCTTTCTCCTCGAACAATGTACAGTAAGATTTTTATCTTATATTTATATTCCTGCTGAATTAAAGTCACCTCGGAACAATCAAACTCTTTGTCAGTGCTTTAGCTTCAAAGTTAATGCTTTTACTTTTTTTAGGATATGCACAGATGTGATCTCCATCTTAGCTGGATAATATTTAGACTTTGTTTTCAGTGTGTGACAGTTGTTGTCACCTGTTTATGATGGTATAGGATTTTATGCTGTAGAGTAACAGTGCTCTAATTTTGCCTTAACGGCCAGTGCCCTGTTTACTCTATTGAGAGAGACTTAATCCATTTTCCAGCCTGTGTAAAAGATTTGTGGCTTGGTAGACTGAAACTAATTCATTGTATTTAGACCTTGAGAATACCACCTTTAAAAGATTCATTGCTTTTCCAAACCTTTAATTCATGAGAGTTCTTGCTGTATCAAAACTGTGTTTAAATATAAATATAGCATTAAATAAGCTGGTTTAAATATTCTAGCTTGTTCCTTGCTTCATATGCCGATTAAAATCCCCTTTCATCTATCACATTCTTCAGAAACTATCACTTACATGTATACGCACGTTACACTTTTGATTCGACTGCACAACGCTACTTATTCTTTAAACCAACAATAATGGTCTGAAGCACAATAAAACACATGATGACGTCCTGAGAGTTACATTATTTTAACGTCAAAGCATCAAATGTTTGGACTCAAAAGTCACAGAAAAGGCCGGACCCCGGAGCCGGACCCCGATGCATTCGGCCCCTTACCATGACGGGGAAGACGATGGCGGCCACGGTGGACTTGAGGATCCAGAGCAGAGCCAGGCAGAGGATCTGGATGAAGGTGAAGAGGTGGACCTTCCTGAGGGGAACGTGCCGCAGGTAAACCAGGTCCGGCTGGTGTTTCGCCGGCATCAGGAGCAGCTTGAGGCGGTCCATGAACTGCAGACGCAAAGAAGCAGAGATACGCACGACGCACACGTGTCAGAGCGGCCGACTAGACGCCGTCTCGCAGAGGTTCCCCTCAACAAAGACGCTTCAGACTTCAGAGCTCCAGCCTAAAATATTTTCATCTCTAATTACTACTTTTCTTCAACTTTCAGGTTTTTAATTCGCACCCTCTAGGAAGCACGTACCATCTTGTTTTTCTCTTTTCCCCCCTCACACGCCACATAACTCACATTTGCAATTAGACAGTAATAAAAAGTAAAAATTTACCTGCACTCCGTTTAGAGAGGCCACTCCCATGTAGAGGAAGACTCCGTACAGCACAGGCATGGGGATGAACTGGGTCGGACAGCAGGAAAAAAAAAATGCACATTAATGCGAAATTTCTTAACCCGCGCCGCAATCCGGCGATTTACATTCCAGAGACGGCGCTTCGCATTCTCGAAGACACGCAGCTGTTACTAGGCAGCACGAAACAGAAAGAACAAATATTTAGGTTAATTGTACAAAATCAGTAAGTAGGAATGGAGGGTTTTTGTTGGGGGTTTTGGTTTTTGTACAGTCAGTATTTTGTTTGGAATTTCCCCTCATCGGTTAAGACACACACAAAAATATATATATATATAAAAAAATAATCCTTCTTTAATAACTTTGAATTATAAAATATTACATTGTTTGCATGAAACTGGCCTCTTACTGGCCGGAGATGAAGGTTATGGAGCTTGTTATGGAGGTTACAATGGAGTTCAGAGGTTTGTGGACTAACTGATTCAGAAATTACTGATTTATTATTTTTTATGTTTCTTTTATTCAAAGAAATGTGACGATAGGAACTTTTTATTCATTTTATGCTCTAGTCTGAATAAAAAACAACCGCTGCCTTGTTACGTAGCACAACCACTTTTACCAGATTTAACCGTTTTTTTAAGTTCCAACATATTTGATGTGGCTCTCGGTTTGAGAGGTGATTTCGTTGTTGTTGTTGATCGATTCTTTGGTTCAGTCCATAAGTTATTTAAAGTTTTGTGTTTGTTTTCAACATCGGCCAAAGCTCGGTCACCTTTGAAAGATTCAACTTGAGAAATATACCTAAAAAAAAAAAAAAAAATCAGAGGACAATCTGATGAGTTACCTTTAAAATGGGAGACATAAATACGGACAGTCCGGTCAGGATGAACACAACCACACCAGTGACCCTCTGCTCTCTGTCAAAAAAGGATAGAGGGAAAAGAACTCAATTATCACAAGAACAGAACTTGAATTTCTTCCCGGTATTATTTCATGGTTTGGACACTATTTGAGTCTTTTTACAGATGACAACAAAGTCACAGAAAATCCCTAATAACAGAGCCCGATTACGGGAAGGAGACAAGTCACTTCCAGAAAGTCGTTCGGTTTGTCCAGAAGACAGCCAAACATTTCTGGGAAGCTCGGAGTCGGTGTAGGTGTTTCAGTGTCTCGACGGGACAAGAGCGTGTTAGTTCAGCTTACAGCTGACACATCAGGAGGCTCCGGAGGATTTCGCCAAACGCAAGGAAAATAACAGCGACAAAAAAAGCCTCCAAAGAGTAAAGAGAAAACAGGAAAAACTGTGTTTATCGACGGACAGAAAAAGGGGCAAAACCTGGCGCGTGCTCAGAAACAGAAAAACATTTCAGTATCGGCAATTATTCGACTTCAGCTCAGCTCAGCTCAGCAGCTCTGACGGGAGAGTCGCTTCTTGTTTTTGGTCCAGGGTGCGTGTTTGGGTTGACTGGACAAATTTCAGAGAAATCTGCTGGACAGTGTCAGACGGGGAGAGAGAGAAGAGCTGATTCATTTCTGGTTCACACAGCGTTTCGCGTTTTGGCTCGGAACTTCTGAACTTCTGAACTTCTTTTAAAAAGGAAAAAAGAATAAAAGCCAAATTCTTTTTCCCTGGAACACTTGGTTCAAAGCTAAACTCTAAAAATTTACCACTTAAATCTGTCATTAATATTAAAAAACACGCATATCTATTTCAATCGTCATCTAATTTTGTATATTAAATACCCGTTTGAGTCTCTGAGATTTTCCATGCAGGGTTTTTGTTATTCTGTTCTGCTTCTATTAGTATCTTCTACTAAGTTAAATTCGCCATGACCTCGACCAAGCTTCAGTGATTGGTGCACACAAGCACAGGCATCTGTCAAAGGTACGGCACTACATCAACGGGGCGAATTTACTATAACTCATTGTCCCAAATCCGATTCCTTTATCTCTTACGTTTCATTCTCATTTAACACTCTGGTATTTGTTTGTCATGTGTGGATCCAGGTGCGGATGAAAATTCTAAAACCTTATCTATTGATTAAAAAAGACAGAAAAGAAAGAGGAAGTGAGGTGTGCAACCGTCGGCCCGGTCGTACCTGACGCCCAGGAACTTTGGCTGCTCCCCGGGGGCCGACGTCTCCGTCTCCATCTTCAGGCTGTCGATGTGGGCGATGGAGATGACGGTGGCGGCCACATACCACGGCAGGCCCATGAAGGAGCAAACCACCATTAGCACCGCCACCCAGAACAGATCCAGATGGTACCCTGCCCCTTTCTGGTTGCAGAAAACAAACCGGAAAAAAAAGGGGGTCAGTGGTTCGGGCAATAAGTGGAGCGCCGCCATGGACACGGTTTAAGTTTAGCTTCCTCTCGATGAATTCGGCATAATTTCCGTTCCCACGGAACTAATCCGTACGCTCCGACGTTTCACCCTCGCCGCGACCGATGTCAGAGGATAAGTCTGGTTTATTTCAACCTAGCTGTTTCACCATGCGTGTGGCTGTTGTGGGTCTGTAGTTGTGGGTCATGCTGACTTTACACCCTCCACCTCCACTTCAGAGGTTCAGGTAAAAAATAGGAATCGTGGAAACCAGCGTATGTATTGGGGGCAGCAGATTGGTGAGTAAAACATGATTCTGTTTTTTTACTGATGGAATTAGTGCAGTGGAAATGACCAAGATATTAAATTTACCCTGTAAGCTGTAGTAGAAAGCTAAATCTGATGCACGCAATGTATTTTTATTATTATTATTACTATTATTATTATTTTTATTATTTTTTTTTTTTAATCTGGCCTTTTCTTTTTTTTATTCACACTGACAATGTCTCCCGCTATTAATTTGAAGCTCTGCCATAGTGGGAGAATTTACTGTAATGTGATTAATGATATTTTAGGAGAAGAATGTGGTTCTCTTCTGCAACAAAGTTCTCTGACTCAGTTCCCAACTTGTGTTGAAAGAACCAAGGAGTGAAAAGGCTGCAATACCTAAAAAAAAAAAGTCATTGCTCAATTTCAGCAGCGACTACCTGAACGTTTGCTTTCAGAGCTGAACTGTGTCCAGGCACCACCCTGCAACATCTCTCACTCCCACGAGAAGAATGACAACAATATGTAACTGCGGTGTGAAGGTAGCCAGAGCCCTGTACAGACTGAAAGTGTGTTGTGAGAAACACAGGGAAATCCTCACCTCGCATAAATCGGGTAAGAGAAACAGAAAGATGGAGAAAAAAAGAAGAAGAAGCAAAGACTCAACAAGAAACGGCTCCAGAGCTTCTGCTTCCTTGCTAACGTAAAACACGTCAACGCTGTGAGCTCTAAAAGTATCAAAGCTGCTAAGAGGTTTGTCATTTTTAAGGCTCTTCCCTCCAGACAGAGATTTTTTCCCCCTCCCCCCGTTTCACCTTCAGCTTGTGCTCCTTCCTGTTGACGATGACGGCGGTGATCTGCTGGTCCATGAAGACCAGTATGGTGACCAGCAGGGCAGGGAGAGCCGACGCCAGGTAAACCCACCAGGGGTTTCCTCCGAACGGGGGCACGAACCAGCCACGGTTGGGACTTGTTGGCTGCGAGGGAGGAGAGCGGCAGCAGCTTCAACACCAGGCTCATCCAGACAAAGTGTGATTTATGATCATCAAATTAGCAAATACTGTTCTTTGAAGGAATAAGGAAAAAGGATATTTGCTTAATGGCAGATGTTTTTGTCCAGAGCAACTTGAAATTTCTTGCTCTTCTCTTGCTCAAGGTAATTTAGACTTGGAGATCTAGGGATCAAACCCACAACTCTACCACCTAAGTTACTGTTGCTGCCTTTTGCCTTTAAAACAGCCATTGCTTTTAGTTCATTTCACTGTGCTATGGAAACTGTAGCGTCTTAAAAATTGCTTGCGAAATATAAAACATCATTGCAAATAATTATTTTTACCTGTTGCTTTAATGTCTAATAGTAATGCAAATGCAAGGCGGTGACCTGCAGGACATTTTGTGTCCCTTTTGAGTCCTTGTCATGTTTTTGTGAAGGTCTACGTCAAAAATAAAATGCACTTCATTGCATGAACCCTTCGGGGGGGGACTCACCTTGAATTCACTTGGCACAATTAGTTTGGGCGTGTCGACTCCTACGAGCATGTCAACGCCACAGAAGATGAGGATGGCCAGGATGATGGCGAAGTCACTGATGAGCTTCCTCACCTGGGTGAGAGTAAAGACACAGAGACGAAGTTGACCGAGTTGCTTTCTGTTACTTGCTGTTCCACGAACGGGTAGAAAAAGCATCCGGAGACCTGATTTATCTGCCTATTTTTATGGCTCGCTGGGTTAGATCATCCGGACATGACTCACGGTGGTGGGGAAGAACGGGCTGGTCTTGAACTTCTTTAGACACATGGAGCAGGTGTAGGTGCCGAAGAACAGGATGAAGGACATGAGGGTGATGTCGGGGACGTAGTCGCAGGCCTTCCCCACCAGCTCCCCCTTGTACTTCAAGCAGTCGGTCCTCGTTAGGATTGACCACGTGGTGTTTATGGACTGAAACAGAAACAGAAACGGATTATGAAGAAACAATTGCTCATGCAAATGAGCATCCAACCAAAGCTGCAACAGATACAGTAGAGGAGCTTCAGGTGAAGTACTGGGACTTAATAACTCTTGCACCAGAGCAGCTGAATGGTCTGAACAATGCTTTGAGAAAACTGGGGAAACAGGTACAGTACACTGCAGAATACGCTACTGGAGCTGTTGTTGAGACAGAGGCACAGATGAACAAGGTCAAACGTGACTGGAACAGTACAGAAGTAGAAAGGGAAATGTTTACCAGCTCAGTGTTGTTCCAGAACCAGACTGAAGTACCATCCAAAGGATCGCCAATGATGTCAGTACTGTTCTCTGTGAGGACACGAGAAAGAGCAACCTTGGTAGCAGGTTTTAAACACCGATGCTGACATGTGCACGTTCCTTTACATTCGTAGTGCATTAAAAAAAAACAAACCTAAAAACTTACAGAGCGGTGCTTTAATAGCCTGTGGCTAGAAGCTCTTTTATATACAAAAGATGACATTTGTTGATTGGAATAAAAAAAAAAAAAAAATGACTTAGTCGTCTGCAAATCCTAGTAAAGCCCCAGAAGTTGAGTCGGCTGAGTTTGGTCTCAGGCTGATGCCAAAGGAGCAACTGTTTTTACTCGAGTCAAGAGTTTACCCTCTGCACAGAGACCATTCAGGGCATCGCACACTCAGGTTGTCAGACCTCGCCGCACTGTCGTCAGTCTAAGCTCTATCGCCATCGTTCTTGGAAGATATTTCAATCTGAATGATACCTTTCCTAAACTTAACAAACCAGAACGGCGCTCAGTGGAACGCATATCTCCACCAAGGTGATAAATGCCCAGACTCTTGCATTGTTAAGATGAGTTACCAAAACAAAATTCCTGGATCGGCAGAATAAAAATGATCCGCGACCAAATTTTCTGGGTTCCGTCTCCGGCCCCTGCCCCATCCCGCCGCCAAGTGTGGTGCGAATTGGTTCCCGACTTTTGTCTTAACCCTACTGACGATTATACCGACCCGCCAACAAGCCAATGAGCGAACTTGGGTGAAAACATAACCTCATCGGTGGAGGTAATAACAACAATAACAATAACATGTAGAGTTACACTTAGCTGCACTTTGCCAATTTACCACATTTACATAGTTTTATTCATACAAGGTCATTGTTGTATCCATGGACGCCAATGAGACCTACATTATCACCATCACCTCTCAACGAGATGGTCTCTCTAAAAACCGATTCTGCTCATTCAACGTCAGGAACCCGTTGCCAGCTCACCTAGAATGGTGGGGGCCATGCAGAGGCACTCGTACTGCGTGACGTACTCCCACTTGTAATCAGCGTTGATGGGGTAGTGGTGGGCCAGCTTCAGCATCTTCTTGAAGGCGTCGTAGATGAAGATGAAGCTGATGAGACAGGAGAAGCCCTCCTCCGTGAACCGGGTGAAGTACTGGACCAGGAAGCTGGCGTCGGTGGCCACGAGCACCAGGCAGAAGAAGGCCGACCACAGACCGATCCACAGCCGGAACTCCAGGTAGTCAAAGCTGTTGTCTCTGGATTAGGGAGGAAAAAAAATTAAAACACAACCCACGGCACAATATTCAGAAAATAGTCAGCGATCTATTTGGTGTTTTATCATTGAGTATTAGAGCTGCTAGGAAGAAACATTTTCAATACAGTCGTTACACTTTTAGCAAGAAGTTGTAAAATTATGACAGAGTAGTAATAAAAGGTCACACTATTGCATTTCATTTCTTATTTAACATAAGAATCTGAAAATTTTCTCTCGATTGTAACACAAACAAAAATCTTGTAACTGGATTTTATTCTCTTTATGTTCCCTCATCAGTGACTTCGCTATCCCTTATGTTCCCCCCTCAGAAATTAATTTACAGTTAACTATTACGAATTCCAAAATATTTAAACTTTACTCTAAAACTCTCAAAATCTCAGTTTTAGGAAACCACTGCACTGATATAACTGATCGAAAATGACCAGTAAATATGTCCAAACTTTGGGGAAAATTCAAAACAGGCGCTTTAAGGCTAAGTTCAGTGCTGCCAAACAAAGTTTATGTGACGCGGTGCTTTTCAAGCCCTAAATGATCTGCGATTAGGAACCAAGCCACAGGCAAAAACCAGAAAATGGAGAATGAACCTGCTGAAGTTGAAGAGAAGCCGTTCAAACACCAGGACCGGACCGGTACTACTGAGGATGGTGAGGGGCTGACCCGCCAGCAGACAGAAGACCCCGCCAGCGATCGCCGTGCCCAGGAAACTCTCCAGCACCCCCTGGACAAAAAAACAGGGAAAGATTCAGGGCTCGACTCCGAGCGCGAATACCCGACGCTCTACGGACCGGCCGAGGTTACAAAACCCGGGGCCCCACCTGCATGTTTTCCGTGGCGTCCCCCAGCAGGCCCCCGAAGGTGATGGCGTTCGTCACGGTCCCCAGGTAAATGAACAAAATGGCCGACAGGGCCTGGATGTGAAACGCGTCGGTGAAGTCACTGATGAAGAAAGGCGCTTTTCTTTTGATGTCGAGTATGAGACCCCCGCAAAACCTGGAGACGGACAAACAAGGGGCGCGTCACTTTCTGCACTGTGGAATATCAAGCTCAACGTAAACAGACATTTTGAACATGTGCACATTTTTACACCGGTTTTACGTTGCTGGGTAAATAAATCATCCGTCCTCGTACTAAAACCATTAAAGTGCTGTTCAAAAGTCATTTTGTTTCGTTTATGGTTTTGTACCTCCCCGTCTTCTTCAGCTCCTCCCCTATGGCATGGCCCCCTCCTCCGTGACCTCCATCATGGGGCATGTCGCCGTTCATCTGAGCGTCGCCTCCCGCATACATGTTTTTCCTGGAAAACAACCGGACAACACTTTAGGTCGGCGAGAACTTTACCTCAGAAATCTGCTGATGTTGGCCCAACCTGACAGGGTTTTTTTTTTAGGGGGGGTTTTTGGCTAATATTCAAGCTTCCGTGAAGGAAAAGCAGGTCGTCAAGGTCACAAGTCGTCAACGAGACGATGTCGTTGCGTGATTAATCAGCTGAAACTGAAACTTTTCAGCTGAAACTTTTCTGCTTTCGCTGGGTTAAAGCTGCAGCTTTAACTAAAACCCCCAGACGCCGCTGCCCTTTCATAATTAATGACTGTGCTGTGCACATGGATGCACGTCGGCTATTTCTGCTACTCCAGCTCTTCTATAACATAATGTAGCTGCAGCTGACGAGGCCTCCGGAAGAGGCACCGATCTGTAGCTTCCTACATGTTTAATGCAAAAAAAAAAAAAAAAGCTCCTGAACTCTCTGACATTTTCTCATTTTCATTTTTTTTTCTTGATTAAACATGAGCCCCCGTCGATCATTTTCGTGCTCCCACTATCGACTCTTTCCACAGTTTCATTAAAGTCGCTTCCGGGGCCGACGCCGGTTACGGGCTCCGGCCACGTCGAGGCACGTGACACAATAGTTGGATCTGCCGTGTCAGCGCGCGCGTCAGCCGGAGCCCGTGCGTCGCCGCTCGGGGGTTCGCCCTTGTGCCGCCGTGATAAACCGGTTTAATGAATGACCACGGGAATAACGCGCAGCCCCGGGTCCCTGTTTAATCAGTGAACACTGGTAGTTTCAGATAAGATCACAACACGGAACTCTCCATTCAATGAAGACACAGATAAGCGGAGTAACCTTTGGGTACTACCCTCCCCCCTTTTCTTTTTACAACCCTCTGAATGTTTTTAAAAATGATTCGTCATGGAAATAAAGAAGTAAAACCACATAAGGTGATTTGGTTTTCACATATTGCCCCTGAAGTACGAAAAAGGAGACGGACATTGAGTGATACTGATCTATTCGAGTGACTCCTGTTCTTTACTCAGGACCTACCTGTACTTCTCTATACATGCACTGTCACCAGCACTGATCATCTTTAATGTTTCATATGTAAAACCAGGCCTGTTATACTGTAACCGCTGTCAGTGTGGGGCGAGGGGGCTCCTTAGCCTTTGCAGTAGGTTTAACGGGCTTTTGTTCCTCTTGTTTTTTCATCTAGACGGACCTTTTGTCGGAGGAGGGGAGGGACTTCGGGGGCTCTATCCTGATGGTGGGGTCCCATTCTCCGGGAGGAAGCACGATCACCTCGTCCAGGAACTCGTCGATGCCGGCCAGCAGGTCCTGTCTGTCCTTGGCCTTGTACGCGATGTCGTGGAAGACCTGAGCGGACAGAGAGGGACGAGGCGTTCAGGTGCGAGGGGGGGGGGGGACCTAGATAAAGAGCCTGCAGTGCCGCCAGGCAGCAAAGTGTCAACTCAGACCTGAGGATTAAAACACGGGGACAGAGCGTGAGCTCTAACTTCTAAATGTTCTTTTATGAGCCACCGATCGACCCTTACATGGAGAAGTGTTCCTGATTATTCACCCGCAGCTTTGAGACATTTCAGCCTGGTTAATTGGGTATTTTTCTTAGATATTACACAAATATTATCAATATTTAAACCTATACACGTTACTATTAAAACAAAATTATGAAATAAACTTGAGCGCACGGATCCAGATTTGGAATAGAGGCACCGGACGACACGGCGTCAGCCAACGGTACTGGCTCTACAGACTTGGTGAGGTGTTTATAGCGAAACTGTTCTGCCGGATTGCGCCGGGCCGTCCGTGCTGGTTGAAACACGCTAAGCGGGCCATTAATGTCTGAACCTAGGGGCGTAAATACTGCGAGTGACCATGGACGCCGGTGGGTCGGTCTACACGGGTCCGGGTCGAGAGTAAAAACCCGAGTCATGTGTTTTTGAAAGCCTGACCTCGTCTGACATCAGCGTGGCGATGGCTCTGCCGATCTCATGGTACGACTTGGCTTTGCCTTTGGGTCCGAGCAAGATGAACAGAAATCTGGAAGAGAAAACAATACATATTAAAAACCCATAGAAGCCACAGATGATCAGCTCAGTAGTGACTGTGCGTGGATGTGTGTGCAAAGATTTGTGAAGTGTGTTTTACTGCTCAAACCCCCCCCCCCCTTTTTTTCTTAACTAAGACTTTGTCTATAATGGATAATAAAAAAGTGAAAAATTATAGATAAAACTGAAAAGTTGATATAAACATTAATACTAAATCACTTAAATTATTTCTAAAGCCAAACAAGACAACCAACTGTTTCTGTATAAAGTTTTTTTAGGGAGCACATTTTTTGATTTCATCACCTTTTAGGAGTATTGTTTAGTCATAATGTTGTTTGGAGAATTATTGTGATACAATGTCTTAAATATTTTTTTCCTACCAAAAAAAAAAAAAAAAATCTCAGTATCTTTAGTTTCATCTACACGACATCTCTTGAGCAAGCAGCCTTGTATTTTTACACATTCCTGAGCTGTAATTGTTTTCACCATGTTTACCCGAGCGTTCAGACATATACAGAACATTAAAGCCATTCAAATACCTTGCAGGTATTTCCACAGGCTTTATCGTAACAATAAAACCTTAAATGGTGTTATTTGCAGTCTATTACGGCCATAACGGTGAGGCGCTGGATACGTCACCGTAGCTGAGAAAATTCCTCAGGGACACTGTTTTTATACAACGTTCGCTAGTTCGTCAGAGCCGCTTGAAAAGTTCCCTCCGGTAGAGACAGTCAGTAAAACTGCTTCATGGGCTCCTTGGTCACATTAGCGTCGCAGAAACCAGCTCGGTTGCTGATCCTGTAGCTTGTAGCTCCAGGATCCTCGTCGAAAGCCAGAGTAGACACGATAAACAAAAATCCCAAAAAACCTTCTTTTAAAGTGGCAGTATAGCAGTAAGTTTTACATTTACACAGCTCAGCATATTCGTTTTTTTAAGTGTCAGATGGTGATTTAAACACCACTGGAAAGTTGTGTCCACTCCTTGTGTATTCATTCCTTTTTTTTTTTACATTATATAAGATGGGTTTTTTTTGAGATTTCTCTCAGTTTTATTGAAACCATAAACTATCCCAGTCAGGCTGCCTGAGTTGCACCTAGACAACGCCTGTCAACCGTCTCCGTGGAAACCTCCCCATCTTCCTACGTTAAAAACCCCAAAGCTCCCGTTTATGGAATTCCATGAATGTCAGCCACCTTGTGGGAACGGGGACCTCCGTCAAGGCCCCGAGCATCACGGCCTGCTGCAGGCGGACAAACGCCACGAAGGGCGTGTCCAGGAAGTCCACCTCCCCCACCAGCACGTTGGAGGCCTCGGCGTCTCTAGGCAACTTCTTCATGAACTTGTTCCTCAGCTTAAAAAAAAAATAGGTACAAAAGAGAGAGAATCAGGAGGAGATTTAGAAGGTTTTAAATGTTAAGTTCACACCAGCAAGCCGTCCGGTTGGGTGCAAGCTGAATGAGACGACCTTTATCGAAACGGGACGGACCCGCTCGGCTTAAATACCAAGGCAGGAGGCGCCCCGTCGTCCCCGAGTAATGAACAAGCAGTTAACGCGACGTCTGTATTTCTCCCTGTCGCGGCGATGGCGGGAATCGTGAAGGTGGAGGTCAGATACCTGCTGAGCACCAACATTTCGCCTCCGTTGAACATTAGCAGTCCTGCAGCTGTGTGTCTGAGTAACTGTGCGCCGGCCAGAGCCGTCCGTGCGTTTTAACAGCTTTCGTCTCGACGGTTGCACGAACCCGCCGTGTAAATGTGGATGCGGGTACAATACTTGACCCGCTGCTCCCAGATCCCCTAGAGATCAGGATTAGAAAGGCATATACCAGTGGGTTTTTTACAAATCAGAGTGTTCTCAGGGCCTAGAGGTTTTCTGTTCTCTGTGTTAAAATTAAAAGAAATTCCTGCTGTGGTGCGTATTCCCTAACAATGGGTTTTAAGGTTTCCTTAGAGTTGAGCGTCGCGGTCATTAATGCTCCAGGTGATCGAGGATTATGTGCAACAAAATTTGCTCTTTGCACTTCTGTTTGAGTTGGACTAGGAAGACGGAAGTGAATTTTATGTGCAAATGACAAATTCACCCTGATCTGCATAAACATGAACCTCGAAACCTGTGAGCCAATGAGGGCAATGTATTTTCGCAAGCAGCATATCAATGGGGCTTTTTGGGCGTTTTCTCAGCTATTCTTAGGTTAATATTGTAGCAGCCGTTTGATTTGTTTTTCGAACATCTGGAACCCCGGGGGTGAAGAAAACTACCTGGCATGGCGTCACACTACGGGATTCCAGGTCCTTTCAGGTTAAACTGTGACATCTCGCAGTAAAAAGAGCCCTTCGGATGCCATTTCATGTCCATTCACTCACACACACACACTTCAGCTCGGGCTGAACGACAAAGTCCACTTCACTTTACTATGGTTCCACTCCAGTAGCCGTCGGCCTCTGGTTTCAATTGCACTGCAATAATGGAATTATCATATTTGCTTCATAAGATGTTCCCTATGATTAAAAAAAAAAAATTTCCTCTCCAGGAGCAGGTTGAGATCATTAATAAACTTACAAATCATAAATACGTAGATAAGATTATTGTGGAAAACTACTGTGTTATATATTAACTTTAGGACAGTGGAGAGCAGGCAGGACACATTTACTGAGACACAGTGAGAATCCATACAGTCCGTCCCCTGTGCCCTGGAGGATCAAGTTCAAATAAGATTAACATCAGTCACATTGAGTTATAATCTTTCTTTTAGTGTCCCTTCATGTAATAATAGATTCAGCTTGGTTTGAACTGATTGACTAATTGACCCCTAAATCATAAATTAGGCTTAGTCACAATCCTCTAATCCTCCATTACAGGAGGTTGTTTAATTTAAACCTTTATGACACTCAAACATTCCCCGCTTCACACAAAAAGATCAAACAACCATCAGCTGTTTGCTTTTCTGAAAGTGTCTCTAAAATATCCTGACAGCGTCCGAAACTTTCCTCCGCTGGACGTCGTGTCTCCACAAATTGTTGGCGTTTTTTTGTTTGTTTGTTTATTTATTTATTTTTTAAATCGCACAGGTAAATTCATATCGATCTAATCGTGAAAGTATTTGACGACGTCAGAATCACCTTCTCAATGTTAAATATATTTAACTTTAATATAAAAATTAACGATAACGAAATGAATCCCTAAAAAAAGTGTTGTTGCAGAGTCGACAACTGGGAAAAAAAAAAACCCAAACGCATCAAGGTAAAAACCATGAACCATGTGTCTACGACCACGTGAACACACATACACACACACACACACACACACACACACACACACACACACACACACACACACGCTACGGAGGAAATAAAACCATATGGCTTGTGTAACCCTGCTCTTCTCGCCCGAGTTTATTAACTGCGACCGCTCGAGATCAAACCCTGTGTTGAACCCGGCGGTTACTTACATCTCACTAATGTGCATTTTCCATACAAAGGGAGCAGAGCCAATAAAAACATAGAGCGGTTTCTTGGGGCTCAGTAACTCTCCCAAGGACCCTGCTATGGCGTGCAGAGGAGCCGGGTATCGAACCGCCGACCTTCCAGCGGGTCGCCCGTCCGCCGCCTGAGCCACAGCCGCTCCGACGGTGTTAAATGGGACTTTAAAGGCTGCGCCAGGGCTCAAATTGGATTAGATGACAAACACCAAACGACATTTCCTCCAATCGGATTCAGGTCGCTCGTGAACAACAGAGAGCTTCTGTATAAATAGGCCAAAAAAAAATATATAGTCTCAGAGCTATAGAGTGGGACAACTCGGTTTTGTCATTTTGAAATGTAATCTTAAGAGTCTGAAATAAGATTATATGATCATTGAAAGCTAAAAAAAATATATATTTTCTATCCTTTTTGGTACAAACGACAGCAGGGAAGAGAATAAAAAACTCAAAGTACAACTAGGGAAATAAATCAAGGAGAAGTAGAGCAATCTACAGCTCATCACCCCCCCGACCACACACACACACACCTAGATCATGGACCAGGATCAAGTACAGTATCTGATCCATAAACCAGGGACCGTTGGCGAGATCCAACCAGATCCAATCAGAAGGCCGCAGAGCCTTGCTGGCAAGGAGCCTGTCTGTAAATGATTGAGTCGAGAGGTTAAACCGGCGTAGCCGCGCACCCTGACCTCTGTCCGATCACTGCTAGTCCACGCGACGCTGCACTCGGCGGCGGCCTAGACCGGAGTCGGCGGCCTGGACCGGAATCGGCAGCCTGGACCAGAATCTGGCCTTCTCCCGAACAGATTCTGAGCCACAACGGGGCACAAGTCGAGTTACGTTCGACGAGAAATCGTCTTTTTTCCACAACTGGAAACTTAAAACAAGCGTGGTGGGATAAAAACCTGTAATGTCTCATTTCTGTCGACAGAGAAAGACGCCGATGTTGCATTTTATAAATGAATTTTTAAAGCTCTGAACAACCTCACATGAAAATTCCATTCATCCCAATTGTATTTGGGGTGGACACAAAAATCTCAAAACCCTGAAAAAATAAAATCAAAGCTATCTGCAGGACTTGATCTCACCAGAGTTAAGCAGGAAAATGGTTCCTACACATGAACACTGCTGGTCTAAATTTGTAGTACAACCCATTTTTGTCCAGTTTTTGATGAAATTGAAGGAGTAACTTTAAATGGTGCAAAAGGGGGGGGGTCAGTTCACCAAAAACTTCAAGTTTCTCTGCAGCAATGGAAGTTAAATGAAGCCTTGAAAGTTGATGCCATCGTTTCCTACAATGGAGTCAGTGGCATCAACTTGACTTCCAAACCCTAATTGTTGGGACAAACCTCTGATGTATCATTAGGACAATACTTCACTGTAGAGAGTTGGACCGTGTGTTTCTGTCAGGATCTATCAGACATAGGACGACGGCCCAGTTGGTCGGGGCTTCATTCATGATAGCGACCTGGAAAAGAACCAGACGGTGGCTTCATGTGTCTCCAGACCCGAACCCCACTGGGGCTGGTTCGGGGGGGAACCAGGCTGAGGGTAAAGGCACGGTAACCATGTTGAACCCTTGATTTCCATTGGACCGCTGACTTTTTACCATGTAAATTTCAACAAATCTGGCAAAACTAAGAAAAACTACAATTTATAGTTTATAGATTATCTGTAATTTGGATGAATCCTACACATCCTACACTGCACATATAAGGAGACTTGTGATCGGATCCAACCTCACGGCATTAGCAGAATGAGTGGGTGTGGAAGCACGTCAGTTCAGGAGCCTCTGCTTCCTGTCCGGTCGTTTCCTTCCTGCTGTGTCCGTCCCAGGGGAAAGGCTTAGCGGGTCGGCCCTGACCTAATTCTCCCCCCCGCGGGGAAACCGGTCCAAGGCGATCCCGCGTGAACCGACACCTGCTGTGATCCGTGGCAATCCAACGATCCCCCTAACGGTATCAACGGAGCTTACAGTGTGATGTAACCCCCCCCCCCGTGAAAAACACAGACCCAGGGACATAGGGGCCCATGTGCAGAAGCCCCCGTCAAAATAGAAATGAGAATCAGGCTCATTTGTCTTGCTGCTCATCCGACTTTTGAGCGGCAACGATCTGCTCAATCCGCCCGGACTGGAAAAGTAAACGGGAATTAAGGGATTTGACGGCGAGTAAGTCTTTTCAGAAGCTTTTCTGGTGTTTATTCCAAGTAGATGTGCTTCACCGTCGTATACCGAAACAGTACATGTTCAAGTACACTGTCCATGGACAACACCTTCCTGTCACTGAGGCTTCAAATCCAATTCAGTTTAGGCAGTTTACACTTCTAGCAGCTCAGACGGACTCAGACGGACCGGAATAGGGAATACCGCAGGAGCGGCCTCATTCCCGCCTGCCGCTTTCGTCGTTTAACCGGCAGAGGCGCTCCGTGTTGGGATACGTTCTCCCAGAAACGCAGGAACGGATGAGACCAGATAAACGTGAGCCGGAATAAAATCCCGGAGGGCAAAGGTGAAGCCGGCGAGTGACGGGAAAATAACAATAATAAAATCACTCCCGGTATCTCCACTGGGCGTGACGGGCAAGCCAAGCGGAAGTGGACTGGGGGAGTAAAGGTGTGTGTTCGGGTGTGTGCCATCCACTTTGTGGCTTAATCATCTGCCCCCCCCCACACACACTTCTCTTTCTCTATTAATCATTATACCCCAGCTCCTCGGCCCGAGCGCCGTCCTCCCTGTGGCCCCTTCGTCTCCACGAAGGCCGTTGAAGGGAAAGTTTGCTCAGTTTATCTACAGCCTCACCATAAACCGCTCGGTGGGTGAGTTACGTAAGCGGCTCGGGCTGAGTTGCTACAGACTCGGGCTCAGGGCGACGGCGGCGGCAGGCCCGGTGTGACGTCAGCGGGCTGGGGGGGGGTTTACTTTGTCTTTTTCTACACCCAGCTGGACCAATGCACCACTTTGCTGATATATTCTGGAAATTTCTCCAAAATTACCCATGAAAATCTGTTTAAGAATAACAGGCCACGAAGGGACTAACTAAAGCCTAATTTTACATCTGTAGCATCTGGAGTTAAATAGTTGTTGATGAGGCAAAAACTCTACTTAACTGGCACAAGTGAATGCAACATAATTAAGTTAAAAACAAATATTTGGTGCCAAAACCTTGAAATATCCAATAATTTAGATATAAATATATGATCAGACTCTAAACTATCGATGATTATTCAGACTAAAATCTGACAAAAAGATTCAAGTGTTCATTAAAACATTTGTTGTATTTTTGATTAATTTTTTGATGAGTTTTAAATTTCCAGTAGCAAAAAGAGCATCATCAGAAATTTATTAAATTCATTTAAAACACAATCTAACAAAAGGTAAAAACACCTAACCCACCTGTAAAGAAGCACAAGAGCAAACTTTTTCTTTTTTTTGCCAGTTTCCCCCACGAGCCGTCGGCCGGACTCACCTGATCTTTCTCCGGTTTGTCAGAAATGTCGTTCAGGCTGCTGGAGGTCAGGTTCCGGTGGGTCGTGGTGGGACTGTCTGTTCAAAAACACAGCAACCCCCGAGCGGTTAGACCCGGCTCGGCCTCCGACCCGGACGCCAGAGAGTACAAGACCAAGGGAAAAATAAAAAAAGAGGAGGAAGGCAGAGACCCAAGACAAGACAGTGGCCCAGACACTTTGCTTTTTTATATATATATTTATATATATATATATATATACACACCCCCATGCAGTGCCGAGAAAAAAAACAAAAACCAAAACACACCACAGACAGCAGCGATACTCATGCAAACCGCAAACGGAAAACCTGAGGGAAATTCTAAGCAGCATTCTGGAGCAAACCGCAGGACGGAGTCACAAAGGCCGTCACCTTTCCCGTCCACTTTGGAAGCAGGTCAAGAGGAAGGTTTGTAGCAGGATCCAGCTCCGACCGGATCTTTGGTATCTGTCGATCGGGGGCAACTTTTAGCGCCGGCATACAAAGTCTATTCTCGGTTTATTTACCATTTAAATACTGCATCATGAACCGTGTGTGGCGAGGTCTTACGGCACAAAAACACCTGCGTACGCTTAAAAAAATAATTCCATTCTCTGTTGTATGATGGCGCCGACACATCGTCGGCGTCCCTGCTTTGAATTTTCCAAATCATAGGGTCATGAGCCTGAATTTATTAAGGGATCAGACCCCACCGAGAAATTATTAGTGTCCCTCAAGGCGACTTCGACCTGCTCCGCGGATCCGATCCTCTTAGCTGGAGCGTGAGAGGCGGACGCTGAGTGCCCCCCACCCCCCACCCCCCACCGCCCAGAGGCAGGTGACCAGCGGGGCTGATTGATGCTCTGCTGACCTCTGCTTTCAGCTCGTCAGCTCCGGTGTCGCGGGGCCCGTCAGCGGGGCCCGACCTTGGTCGAGGTGCCAAGGGACGTCGTCCAGCAGGAGGACGAACCTCGGCCGGTGCAAGTTTCTGATGCCACTGTAGCCTTTTAGTGCATCTGCCCCCCCCCCCCCCCGCCCCCCACCCCAAGCACAGTGGGTAATAACATGCTTGACAGTATGATGCAGCCAGTTCTAATGAGGAAACTCAGGATAAAAAAAAAAAAATTGAAAAGGATTCATAAGGGAACAAATACCAAGTTTTAGCCAAATATATCTGTGAAGATGGGAAGCAATATTTAAAAAGGCTTAAGTGACAGGGAAAGATAAGATATAAGAAATGAAACAAACATTACTGGACAGGCTACTGATATGAATGACGAGAGGGTCAAGTTTTTACACCAAAATCTGGTGGTGACTACGTTCAAACTGCAGAGTCGTCTCGTCTTTTCACTCGGGCGCGACGCAAACCCCCAAGTTTTGTCTTTTTTTCCCCAAATCTCCGTCGACACCAAAAAAACAAGGGGGAGGCGCGTTCTCCGATTTTTTTCCCAGGTCACACGGACCAGACGCGTGCAACAAAGTGAGATATCAAGAATTTTGACGGACGCCTGACGTCCGGGTGCTCGGGAGATAACTGGGAAAAAAAAGGGCCGAAATTAAATCTGTGCATCGTGTCCAAGCTTCTCTCTAGCGTTTGGCTTTCGATTCGGTCCCTAAACCACGAGCCGGGACACAGAACCCGTCGATTCTCTGCGGTGTGAACGTAGCCTGGGCCCCGGGGGCACTTACTAAGCCAGTCCATGCTGGTACTCCTCTGGGACTGCAAGTCCTCCATTGAAATGCGACCCGACAGGCAAGTCAGAGAGTTCTCAAGGGGACTACGAGCTTTTAGTAGCAGCAGCGGCAGCAACAGCAGCAGCAGCAGCAGCAGCAGGTTATCAAAACCCAGTCCAGGGAAGCAGGAAAGAAAACAAAAGAAGGGCAGAAGAAGAGACGGCAGGAAGAGATGACGGGTCGGTTGACAGGAGAAGCCCTCAGAGCCAATGCAATGAGATTTAGTAAGAAGAACAAAAAACCGAGCGGCTGTTAAAAGATCTTCAAAACATGATTGATCCGTCATCCCCCCGTGCAGGGAGAGACGGCGGCGTAAGAGCAACGGGCGTCATTTAATGAGGAGGACGATGGGTCATCGGACCGAAGATCCCCAGTCAAATTTCGTTTGGCCAAATCAGGGGACGCACTTCGCAACCGATTAATGACCATCGGCCGAGGCGCTTCGTCCCGGCGCTGGGATCTCGATAAGGATCTTTTTTTTTTTTTACATTGGTGAGTTCCATTAAGAAAAAAAATTTTAAATCAATTTGATAGTAATAATAAAGTGCGACCAAGCACCGTGAGCACGAGGGGCCCACGACGGACACATAGAGCAGATTCATAAATCCGATAGCAGGCCGAAGAAAACTTCGCTTTCCAAGGACCCACGTCTGGTGACAGATTAATTACATCGCCGTCGTAATAATGAGGTGTCAGGTAACTCGGTGTTGTCCAAGTTCTCCTGAAACAACTTTCAAATCTTGCTGTTTTAGAGGCTGATTGAATTTTCTGTCGGTTGCCGTTTGACGAGGTTCAGTAAGGTTTTTTGGGGGTTTTTTGTTTGCTTGTTGTTTTCCTAACTCGCAGCTCTGTGCTGCTTTCTGGTGAGAGATTCTATTCATTAGTCGTTTCATTTCAAATTCAATAACGGAGGATTTTGCAACAGAATGAGCCTCAATGAGCCTCGTATGCAGAACACACAAGAAAAGGGTATTAATACCGATTCATCCTGTTTAAATGGTCAATCAAGCCAATTTCACCCAATTTTTTATCTTTAATTATCTTTTGTGCAAGTTTTTTTGTTTTTTTTTGCATGAATCTGAATTCTGCTCTTTCCGTAACTCCAAGTGAAGCAAAGTGAAAGTCCGTCCTGTATTCTACTGTCCAATGGGGTTTTTTTGTGATTTCCCCTCGGCCTTGGACTTTTCTGACCGTGGTCGCGAGCACGTTCGCCGACTCAGCTCCTCGCGACCTTGAAATTTACGGCCGAGGTCGGTCGGAGATCGGCGGCGCCCGCTCCTACAGGTGCCGACACACTTTGCTTCCCATCAGTTACGCCAAGGTCAGCAGCGAGTGCGTTAAGGGCGTCGTTAAGAGAGGTGACAGGGCAGATCGCCGTTTTTTCGAATTAGCGAAAAGGGATCTGGAAACCTGAGTTTTAGCAGTTGAAATGACAGGTTAAATGAGGAGGAAGTAGCACTGTAGTAGCACTAATATGAAGGAATCATGTTAAGATCTTAAAATAAAGTTTAAGGGTTAAATTTCTGATGAGGTTTCTGATTAAAAAAAAAGTTTTTTAGGAGCTCTGAAGGAGACGCTGATATTTCTTTATGAGTATTTAGTGCAAATTATTATTTTTTTAAATAACTGCACCATTCGCGGGCACTCAAACGTCACCACACGCCTCAGGTCCTGACTTGAGGTGATGAAAAATGCAAATTTCAAAACCCAACAATGCAGGAAACGTGTAACGCAGCAATAAGTAAATAAATAAAAACACACACAAGACTGCACCAAACTGGCATCAGTATTACCGTTCTCCTGGTTGGAAAACAGCCTACTTGCACTGGAGACCGTCTTGCCGATGTCGGCCAGGGAGCGCAGGTTGGACTTCTTGGTCTGGTGGCGGTGTTTCCGTAGCAACGTGTACATGACCTTGTCCTTCAGGTCGGCCTTGAGCTGCCCGATCTCGATCTGGTTGTCGGTGATCAGCTCTGGGAAGGGGACGGGGGACGGGGGGGTGGAGAACGACCACGGTTCAGTAACATTTGATCCAAGACGCGAGAAACGGCATTATTCTTTTCATCTTTGTTAACTGAATCTAAACGCAGTGTCTTTTTTAATCCGACCAACAGTTGAGAAAGAAAAAAACTAAAGTTTTTCAAATTAAAGCGACACCGGATGGAGGAAAAAGCCGCCGAGGCGTCGACTGCCAACAAAACTCTCTGCTACTTTTACTTTGTAAGAGACATAAACCGCTTAATCGAATCACCACAATGGTCGATTCATTTTTTTTTTCTTCTTCTTCTTTCTGGCGAGACGTGTCAGCTCTTTCTCTCTTACGTAAGCTCATCAGCGTCTCCGAGACCAAAAATAGCCTCATCAAACCATTTAAAAATAATAAAGTGCTCTCAGAGTGGTGAGGACTCAATTAGTGGCTCCCGGACTCCGGCGCTACAGCGCGAGGGTCTTTGTGGCATCACGAAACGGCTCAATCAAAAAGGGTCCGGCCTATTTTTGACAAAAAAAAAAAGAAGGTCAGAAGCCCCGGTCGCTGACTGATAGCAGCCCCGGGGACTTTTCTCCTCTCGCGGAGGTGGGACGGGGGGTGGGGGACGAGGGGTGGGGGGAGTGTGTGGGGGGGGGGTGGTGCTGTTAATGGCCCATCAGTCAAGTCGGCCCGGCCCTCGGAGCAAAGGGGGCCCAGGCTCGGCCCGGGCCCGGGCCGCCCCCGTGCAGCACAGTCAATTACTTCACATTAATCACTCCCGGTGGTAACTCTTCCTCCTGCTCCCTCATGCAGACTAAAGCGTCGAGGTGGTGGCATGAGATCCGGGGGTGGGGGGGTGGGGGGTGGGGTGGGGGGGGGGGGTTGTCAGGCACAGAGAGGGAGACACACAATAATCTCAAAGCAACTTAGGAGGGTTGGCTGTGCTCAAATTAGGAAGTTTTGTGTGTGTGTGTGTGTGTGTGTGTGTGTGTGTGTGTGTGTGTGTGTGTGTGTGTGTGTGTGTGTGTGTGTGTGTGTGTGTGTGTGTGTGTGTAGCTATAATTGAGTCCAGTTCTAGGGGTTTTTTTGTTTGTTTGTTTGGTTTTCTTAGGTACAGTGAAGCCATGACCCTCAGTTCTGGCTCTTTAAAATAAAAAGAATAGAAGGAAAGAATGAAAACATCTCTCGCATGTGTGTAAATGTGTGTGTGTGTGTGTGTCTGTCTGTGTGTGTGTGTGTGTGTGTGTGTGTGTGTTGTGTGTGTATTTGATGTTATCGCTCTTGCGGCGCCGCGATAACCTCGATATGCACGGCGGCAGACCGGTGCGGCGTGGGAGGCGGATCACTTCTGTTAAGGGGACGGGTCTGATCGGGAACAAAAACAACAAAGGTACAAAAAAAAAAAAAAAACAAAAAACAACAACAAACAAAAAAAACAATACATTTGTGTGTCTGTCTGTGTGTGTGTGTGTGTGTGTGTGTGTGCTGTGGCCTTGCTGCTGTCGGCGTCACATTCTTCCGATAAACTCCATAAACTCCGCCCGACTGGCGACGTGGCATCTCGTGGCAGACGGGAGCGTCGTCACAGTCGGGGGGACTCTCAGGTTTTAAGTGTGTCAAGTCGGGAGGTGAAAAAAACACTTAATACAACAACAACACCTATGAAAAATAATACAAATTACAAGCATTGCTTTTACAATCAAAAACACTATAATATAAAATTGAGAGCCATCAATATTGTCATTTAATTTAAATATATAATGAAGAAATATAATCACGGCGGATGTAAATTCCTGAGCAAATGACAAAAAATCCCCAAAACAATCGATGTTCATGACGCACGTGGCACGTCGTGTCCGCGTTCCGATATGTCGCATCTCAAGTCCAAGCAAGTCGTGCGATGGTCGCTTGGTTCATTGCTTTTACAATCACACTGGTTAATATAAAAATATTTCCCCCTAAATTTTTTTTCTCAGGAATAAAATGAGCAAATGACAAAATCATGGCAACAGGGGGGATATTTGTTTTTCAAGCGTAAAAAGCAAAAAAATGACAAAATCATCCATGGATGGATGTGTATCTTCCTCACCGCAGCGTGGTCAAAAGTGCGATCGTCGTCCATGTCTGTCGTGTCGCGGTCGCGGTGCGACGTGCGTATCAAGGTCAGAGTGGGGGGTTTTAAAAAGAAAAACGTCAAAACCCATTTACTAGTCCCGGCCGACGCTATTCAGCCAATTCTAAGATGCTGTGCAATGTCTTCTGGGGCTTCGGGGGAAAAAAAGGAAGCCCATGTCAAAAAGTGCCGCCGCAAGCATTTTTTTATTTATTTATTTTTTAACCGAGCAGGGAGGGATGGAACAAAAAAAGGCGCCACCGAGTTTTTGTTATCAGGATGTGTGGGAATCGTGTGGGACCCTGGGGCGTTCTGGAGCGTTCGCTCCTCTAAATGGTCCCCAGGCATAGAAGTGCGAAAGCGGAATGCTCCTTTTAATTATTGACTGAAGGACTCGGTCAATGGAAAGAAAGAGGGGGATGGCGATCCCAGAGTCCGCCGTCGAAGTCACGCGGTGCATACACCCAAAGACTGGGACGACAACAAACCTCTCACCGCGCATCGCAACCCAAGTACTCAACGCCGTTGATCTCGCTACCGATTTGCGGGCTGGGCCGACGCCAACTCACCGACGACCTGGGGCAGGGTGGCGGCTTCCATGTCCAGCATGATGGTGCCCTTCTCGATGCACGTCCGCAGCTCAAACAGGCTGTGCAGGGACAGCGTCGCCACGTGGGGTTTGCTCCACCGCTCGCCGCCCTTCTCCACCTTCTCCTCGAACTTGATCCACCTTGGGGAGGGAGGTGGGGGTGGGGGAGAAAAAGCATTGGATTGAACTGTTTGCCATAAACTACCCTAGAGACGGTGACCCTGGGGAAGGGGGGGGCATGACGCCATGTCACCGCGGGACCGCCGACTTATCAACATGTCACGTAGTCATGACAGACGGAGCTGACGCCAGCGTTCGTGGCCAACTCGTCAGCTTCCAAGCCGGACACAGCCGCGCGAAACGCAGTGCGTGGCGCACGAGTCGGGCGTGAGTCAGCGGTTTTGTGGCCGCGGTGGCAGAACCCCCCCCCCCAGGTCAACGGCCGCAGAGGCCCGAATGGAGTCACTGAACATGGGCGAGCGTCGGAACGTACGACCGAAGGGTCGACTGAAATAAAATGCTACAGGTAGTACGTGGAAACGAGTTATACATTTTACAGTTAAATTCACTTCAGCACTTTGAAACCATCAGTATTTGGTCGCTCATTTTATGTCGTTTATTGTTAAGTGCCGTCCAAAGTGGAAGTAGTGCTTCTGCGTCCAGTCTACGCAGGTGGCCTTCGCAGGTGGCCTTCGCGTTTGTGTTCTGCGTTTGTGTCTACATCATTCTGGCATCTAAACCACCCCACCCCACCCCACCCAGCCCCGCACCCCAATCAACTTGTGGTTTAGCAGAGTAACTGTTGAGTTTCTCTGCCACTGTTTTCCACAAGTTTTGTCGAAACGACTTCGAAACGGCGGCGACCGAAACCGAGCGCATCTTGAGCCGACAGATGTTGGACGGGAGTTAAAGTTTTCCTGGTTCTTGAGCTTGTAGTTACATTACTTTCTGGAGTTGCATGTCAGGGTACGGCTTGGGTCGGGCGTAGATACAGCTTGGGTAGGGCATAGATACGGCTGGCGTAGGTGCGGCGTAGGTGCGGTGTGGGTACGGCATGGGTACAACCGGGCTGAGTTTGAGAATTTGGTACTTTCCTCCATCTATAGTTCATGTAGAAGCGATCTGTTGTTCAATCCAAACGCAGTATCATCATTTCTATATCTCCATGTATTCCCCCCCCCCCCCCCCCGAATCCCCCCCCAGAGTCCGAGCGATGAGAAACTGAGCTGGTACTGAGCAGTTGTTTCTATACCAGGGTTTTATTTGGACCGGCTTGGCTGCCAGAATCGCACTTGGCGTCCGGCCAGCACTACCCAGCACTTGTGAGCTCTTTTATTCATTTCGAGACCCCCCCACACACACACACACACACACACACACCCCCCCCCGAGTGCACTTGTTGAAGCATTGCACCGGGTCTTAATCTCTGCAGTTCTTTGCAGAATAATAAGACTGACATTACGGATTCAAGGTGGATTTATTTACCCCTAATGTGCAATAATGTGAAATAAATAAAACTAAGCAACTAGAACAGACACTTTCTGAGGGATCTAGAACTGCGGTTCTCTTTTCAAAGTTTTTAACCCTTTTTAATCCTCTTGTATTGATATTTTTTTTCTTGTACAATTTTATTGCAAGTTGTTCCCCAATTTTGTTGAGACGTTTTCTGCTTGGACTCTTGACTGCAGAGAAATCTGCCCTCATGAGAGGAAAAATATTTTCTTGTGGACATTTTTTACCATCGCTACTCTACTGTCCTACTGTACTTGCAATGGTTTTGTCTTTTTTAAGCATATTTTTTTCCTAATTCGTAAACCTTTGCACTGAAGGAACAATTTTGTTCCCCTGTATACCCAAGGAACGACAACGAATTCCCCCCTGAACCTTGCTGAACCTTCCGGGTAGATAAGTTTTTGTTCTGTTTTTGATCATTGGGTGGTTTTCCAGATGGTTCACATGATCAGAAACGTAGCTCCACAGCGTCAACCGCCAAAATATGCTCTAATTTCGTTTGCATTTTGACCGATCCCCCTGATCCGGTCCAGGTGAAAATCTGGTCTGAAGACACCTCCCAACGGGTCGATTTCGGCAGAACTGATAAACCTATAGTGTTCCCATTTTTAATTTTGACATATTGATTCAAATGGAGCACGTCTGCGCAGATCCTATACCAATCTTGTGTAGATCTGGGGGAAATGAGAAGACAGAGGCTGGTTGAATACAAGCACTTATGCAGAGGACTATACAAAGGGGCTCTGATGGCAGAGTCCTTTATTGGGTTCCTCTGCAAATCATCCAGCCAACAGCGAACCCGAATATAAATTCTATCCGCAGTACAATTGGTCAGAGGTTAGGAAAACAACTCAGCTCGCTCGGAGCCTCAAACAGCAGCCCGGGGATCCGGTTTCCCCCTGGGAGAGCTTCACTCATCCAACACTAATGATGTATAAACAATCATCCCATCTCTGAGCCGTCCCCGTCTAACCGGTGGGCCACACAGGGGAAAAACAAAAAAGAAAAACCCGACGCACACAGAGCTGATCACCTGAAATGGGCCGATTTTTAGACCGACAACGGGCTGCAGTTTGGGAATGCTTGTATGGTTACCCCCCCCCCCCGACTCCTGGAGGCTCCGAGTCCGAGAGGCCGGGGGATCCTTACCTGGCCGTCTCCTTCCACTCCATCTCCTGCCCGTCCACCGACAGCAGCTCGTCCAGCTCGGTGAAGAGCTGCGGGGGCGCCGGGCCATCGTCCTCCTCCCCGAGGATGAAGCGGATCCTCTCGGCCGCCGGCGAGACTGCGGACACAGGAAAAATACTGCGGTTCACAGGCTGGCAATGGTGCCCGTTGGGCAGGGGCCCGGGCGCCTGCTTCCCCTCCTCGGCCGGACCCTTGCCGGTGACCTCGGGGGGAGGCGGAGGTGGTGGGATTTTCACCATGACCTCCTCTCTTCTCTCCACCGCGTCCTCTTCCTTCTCCTCCCTTTCCTCCTCTTGGTTATTGTTGTTGTTAGACATCTTTTAAAAAAAACAAAAAAAACACCAAAAAACCCAAAAACAAAACTCAGTGACCCCTCCCCTCACTCTCCCAAACCAACTGACCCCGGGGCTTTGCTCCGTCAGATAGCAGCGGGGCGAGAGACTCGAGCCCACCAGAGTCCCGGAGCAGCGGCTAGACCCTCATTAAAGTCTCGGATGGAAGTGACGGCCGCTCTCGGCTGCCTGCTCCAGCACTCTGAACCAGGTAGGAGGGGGGCCGGTCGGGGTTTAGGGGTCCCCTCAGTGACAGTGTCCCCACATTGAGCCCGTTCCCCCTCTCTGCCCCCCCCCCTTCACTGTTCAAACAGGCCTTCGCCATTGGCCCCTCCAGCCTTGGCACGCTGCCCTGGAGCCCCCCTCATTAACAATTAGGAAATGGTCCACAAACTGGCCCATTCTCTGGCAGCGGCTTGGCTTTTTCCTTCCCCTTGTATTCTCATTTGAATATTTAGAGAGCAACACGAAAAAACAAAGCCAAACAGGATTTTTAAATGGGACCGATATACAAATAATACTTTTCGGCACTATCCAAACATGTTGCAAAATGGCCGGCGCCATCGTGCCTTGTTCCAGCAAGTGGAAACAATATTTGAATTTTTGAATGAGAGCCCACGAACGATCACCCCCCCCCCTTTCATGAAAGCAGGCCCATGCAAGTAGAAAAACTGTCATTATCTAACAGCCACGCAGCATCAGGGCAGAGAGGCTCGCACGCATCGAGCGACAGCTTCTCCGGAAGTCGCTAATTGCGAAACAACGCAAAGAAAATTACGGTCTCCTCAAAAGACCTCAAAATGTCACACAACGCGTCCGCGTTTGTCACCTGAACGCCTCGTCAAATTTGAGGCCCAGGCTCCCCATTTGCGCTTCAAATAAATTCTTACAGTCTCAGACATTGTGTTTTTGTTCATCCCTAAATTACAAAAAAAAAATACAGTGACGATGTCCTGCATGAAATGCAGCATATGTTATGGGAACACAGCTCGACCCGGGGCCAGGGTCACTTCTCTCTGGTCTCCCCGGTGTGAACATAAAGTAACACTGGCCACCCAAAGCTGTTTAAAGCCCCGGCACACATCTCCTGTCGGGTCCCCGCCGGCGGGAGAATCACGGGGCGACTTCTGCGGCTCCTGCTGAACGACCCGGACTTACACTCAGGAGTCAGGCAACTTCACCAAAACACCCAAGTATCTGCATTGTTTCCATACTGAGAACCTGAGATGCTGAGGGCCAATGTTGGCGGTTGTTGCTACGATACTGTGACAGCTGACTTGTGATGTTGTGCAGTGTTTGACAGAAGTGCCTTTTTGTCCCCCAGTCTGTATGAGTCTGTATGTTAAATACAGGGAAAACTAGTTCAGAGCTCGATGTCAATCAGTCGCAGTTTAATTAAAGGTTGGATTTAATTGGATAGATTTTTCTTTTCTTTCTAAATCTCACTATTCCGACTACCCTGAAAACAGCGACTCCTCGTGACGCGCTGATGATGTGATGTGAGAACCTGCTTCCCCGCGTGAGGGAACCTGAAACACCCGACTTTGGATTTTACCCCGGGATCACCGGAGATTCACCCTCTGACCGATGCGTCTTTGAATGCATCACTCAACACTGTTGGTAGATGACAAATCTACGGGGATGAATCAACGGCCTCAGCTTCAGCACGACGACCTCAGTGACCACGTCAACATCTGTGCTGGTTCTTCCGGAGAGGAGCTCCCACATCCTCCAAACGCATCTGCATCGAACGTTATGCGACGCGTATGAACGCATCATAATCGTAGAACGAGCATCAATACCAGGGACTCGGCCTTAAAACAGGGCTGAAACACCTAGATCCCTGTCTACTCACGTCCATTGAGATACATAATCCCATCTTCCTGTCAGATTCCTTCGGTTTATTCATAACAGCAGGCGTCAGCGCGAACCAGACAATGATCCGGATGTTGTCGTTTAAAACATCAGCACATCAGTTCCTCCGGAAACGTCATGATAAGGAATCTCGTTACCCCCATGATAACATTTTGTATTAATCTCACATAGTAAGATAAAGAAAATATACTGAACTGTACAGTTTAAGTATAATTGTTTTTAAAACTTTGTTATAGGCTGAACTTGACAGACTGTAATGTACAGCTCCATGTGGCTAAACTACCAGGGTGGTGGTCTTACTTGCCCCTGTGCTCCTGTCCATCTATCTTTGTGAGGACCACCAAGTCTTGGGCCTCTTTGGACATTCTGGACCTTTTTCGACTGGTCCTCGTTTTCTCCAAACGGCCTTTTCGAGGGTCTTTTTTAAGACCCGGGTTTCGAGGCCGGACCTCGGTTGAAGGTTCAGATAAGAGCACGGGCATGTGGCTGGGATGGCCGCGGCCTGGGGCCAAGGAATGCATTGTGTCTGCGCCGGTCCCCACGAGTACAGAAGCACCAACAAATTTGTGTGTGTGTGTGTGTGCATTTGTGTGTGTGTGTGTGTGTGTGTGTGTGCGTGCGTGCGTGATAATAACAAAGCTGCCTGATCTGATTACATAACAGTTTGCTAATACTTTAGCACCAGGGTGTTAACTATAGCTATTGAATATACTTAAATTGGACAATTTCTATTCCCATATATGTTATTTAGTCTTTACCTCAGAGTTTTTAACCCCATTAGTCTAAAGAAAAAGCATAGAAACCGAAACTATCCACCTTTTTAATGGTAAGAAGGGAAATCGTATTAGTATCCTGCTCTTATATCAGTGATTCATTAAAATCGATAATCACCCGTCGAGACTTTGACTGGAGTTCAGACATTTGCATTCATCACTGTTAGCATCAGCGCCCACCACACTGAGACATCCATTCCCTCCCTCAGTGGTCAAACCCTGAATGAGAGAAGTTCCTACTCATTGTGTGTGTGTGTGTGTGTGTGTGTGTGTTTCAGTTCTTGAAGCACAATTACAACAACAACAACAAAAACAACAACAACGACAGCAGCAGAAGCAGCAGGTATGAGCCAGACAAGCAGCTGTTAGATTACTAGGTTCGGGGGATAAACTAAACCGTCTGCCGGCGCACGCGCGCGCACACACACACACACACACACACACACACACACACACACACACACACACACACACACACACACACACCACTCCCACAAGCTGCAACTAGCTTAAGTCACCACAACCTTTTTAATAACACGCCAGGTGGAATAATTTACACGTGCGTCTTAGCCGTTCAGCTGATGCTCGTATCCACGGCGATTTACGCTGCTGACAGTAAACAAACGAACGAACCTTAAACGCCGATGTGGCCGATACTGCAGGAGAATGTTTGCCGGCAGCGGCGAGGCCAGGAGCCAGAGCCTGGGGGGCGTAGGCCCCGCCACAGAGAACCTCCTGCTCCTTCATTGTGAATTAAATCAATTTAAAAAAGGAAAAAAAGAAGTGAAAGAGCTTTCTCTCTGAGGGAGCAACATTTTATAGAAATATCTTATCATAATAAAACAACCCACTAATACAAAACTGTTTGTTCACAGAAATCAATTCTTCTGAAACTTACTACATGTTAAATTGACCTTTATATTTTAATTAAAAGCTATTACTAATCAAAAATTGATGATTAGCAATCACAGTGTTTTATGATAGAGGAACGAGCAGTAAGCAGCAAAGATAGAAAGTTTTCATGGAAAAATTAGAGTATGTGTACATTTTAAAAAGTCTGCCATCCATCCTTAAAGTATAAAAAATTTAAAATTACTTCTCTGAAACTTCCTCTAATACAAATTATTATTTTATTTTCTAATTTTCCATAAGAAGCTGATGCTCACTATCAATGCAATCCAGGACAAAAAAAAAACAAAAAAAACAAAACAAAAACAAAAACACTGATAAAGTGCTGGTGTCAATGCAATAGTGTCCCACTTGAGCAGTTGCTAAGAGGAAGGTGGGGGGGGGGGCTAGTGGGGTGAGATTCGGTGAGGAGTGAAAGCAAAGAGGGGTGAGAGCGAGCACGAAAAAAAAAAAAGGAGGGATGGAAATGAAAATCCCATCGTTCAAATGCAATCTCAAAGCCGTGCGCGCTCTAGCCAAGAGCCACAGGGCGCACAAAGAGGACTTTGTCCCGGGCAGCAGAGGCTCATGGGATAGGGGACGGAGGAAGAATGCCCGCTGCCCAGCAGAGAGCTTAGTGTGACTGCCACTAAAAGGCCTGTTTGGTCCCACTCCTGACATGCATCCTACACAAATACCTTCCACCGCCACTGACCTTTTTAAGAAAAGAAAAAAAAAAAACAACTCGGCACTGTAACAAAAAAAAAATAGGAAAAAGAGGCTACATGGCGTCTAATAGCACGTGCACTGCTTGTGACTATACATGCAACGTCGATGCAACGTTGATGCAACGCCGCATCAACCTTTTTCAAAAAGACGACGTGATGGTTGTGTGTGTGGGGGGGTCCGTGCACCAGTCCGGCGTTCAGTATGCAGGGCGGCCAGCGCGCAGGGTGCAGGCAGGGTGAATGCAGAGTGACACCCTGAGGGGGGGGTCCATTGAGTGCGCAGTGTTTTATACCCGGGGGTGGGGGGGGTTTGTTTTGATGGCTGAGGCGGGCCGGTTCTGATGAGAATGTGACAAACACCGGCTGGAGGAGGAAGAAGAAGAAGAAGAAGAAGAAGAAGAAGAAGAAGAAGAAGAAGAAGAAGTGCAACGAGCACTGGGCTGGGGATAGAGATAGAAAACCACTTGGATCTCATGCACCAAAGTAAATTGTAAAATTACACTAGTGTGTGCAAATGTCTGGTGGTCTGGAATAAAATGAAAAGCGAGTCGATGTAACTTCTGGTCAACAGCAGCCGCTGTGGCCACATGTGGAGATCAGAGAGGGAAACTGAAGTTCCCCGTTTCGTTTGTTTGGCGAGATCATCATGAGTCGCTTGCTTCAAAAAGGTCAAAAAACATCACCTAGCAAAGGCCATGTGTCCAGCGTCTGACATTCTACGTAACACAACAGGGGACAAGAGTGGACGGAGACTCAGACGTGTCGGTCTGACTTTTCCTGTGATCCGTGGCTAATCTTAGCTGATGTTAGCCGGGCGGTTAACCTTGGCTAACGTTAGCCGGGCTTAGTTTGTGCAACCGGCTATGTTAAGAGCCCAGAGTACAATGAACTGGGGAAAGGTCTTATACCCCAAAAACGTCCTGTCTTCGTTGTTGGCGGAAGAAAATAAAGCTAAAGGACTTACAGGTAGACTCATACAAGAACAGAGGGGGGTGACGTCAGGCCTTTGTTTGTTGGGGGGGGCGTTATAGATCTGAGTGACAATCGATGTAGATTAACTAATCAGGCTGCCCAGAAAGAAGAAAAAAAAAAAGATGGCATTTCAAACATTGAAGTGATTTGACCAATCGATATCCGGTGACCTTTCCTACTGATATCTTCTTTTTTTTTCTCATAAAACAAAACAAAAAAACAACAACACGTGGGGCTGTTTTAATTCCTTGAAAAACCGATGTGTTCATGTTCATCATGGGGCACGGGCAGAAAGAGTCTCGTGTGAAAGGCAAAGCTTTTATTTATTTTTTTAAATTTTTTTGGTAACATCCTCTGTCTATTATGTCCGGAAGTAATCAAAAGTCACATTAGGGCTCGTCAGGCCGGACGAGACCCTGGAGCAGGTTTCCTTCCAGTGGAGCGTGAACGTAAAACTGGAAAGGGAAAAAAAAGGAATAGATTGCAGCAGTCACAGCTTTTCGCCTCCCCCCCTCGACTTTGAGAAATGAAACCCATTTGTATCAGAACCGAGTAATCTTTGTAATCCACTTTGGGTGAATATTTGATCCTAGTGGAGAAAGATGTGGGGGGGGCTTAGAAAGGGGGGAAAAAAAAGGGAAAGAAGAAAACACGCTCATCAAACCGAGCAGGGGTCAAATAACTCTGTGGTGGACACACATGCAACCGGGAGACGTGCCCACGGCCCCCGCGGCGTCCATCTGACCAAACAAGAGGATTTCAGGCCGTACGACAGACAGGGCCCCCCCACCCACCATCCACCCGCCCCCGGGGCCCGGCCCCCCTCTCCCGGCGAGAGAGAGAGAGAGAGAGAGAGAGAGAGAGAGTATGTGTCTCTAACATGGAGGACGGCGGCGAATAACAGTAGGACATGAGGTCTAAGCTGCGTGTCTGACAGATGCCTGCAGGTTTGACTAGCTGTGAAAACATTTCTTTAATATCTAACTGTCACAAACGGCAACAGATACGGATAAATACACTTCTTCTGAAGCACAAACAGCTACTTAGAAAATCCTAATTTAAAATAAAAAATTAACTGTAAAATTCAATTTTATTTAAATGCCGATGACTTTGGAAGGTCATGGACCCCCCCCCCCCTTGCCTTTCCTGTCTGTCTCTACTGTCACTGTCAAATGTAAAATAAAAAAAGGCAGAAATACTCAAAAAATACACTGAAAAAATAGCATTTAAATCCTGCGTGCTGCACTGGCAGTTCACTGTGTGAACAGCTGCATTATTTGCCATCGTGCACAAGGCAATCGCAGCAGGTTCTAAAGGATAAAGGGAGCGAAGAGCCTTGTGAAACTTGCTATTTGAGCTAAATAAATAAAAGTTACTTGACAAGGAGAATCGTGATTCCTTGGTGAGGTTCATCCAAAAAAACAAAAATACAAAAACTCTGCATCTTCTTCTGAAAAATGTAAAATATAAATTTGTCTGTTTGTGCTTCAATGACACTTCATTAACGACAGGTTGTAACACAGCATCGACAGCCCACCCCCCCACCCCCGAACGTGAACCAGCAGAACCAGCAGAACCAGCAGCAATCAGCAGAACCAGCAGAACCAGCAGAACCAGCAGAACCAGCAGAACCAGCAGAACCAGCAGAACCAGCAGAACCAGCAGAACCAGCAGAACCAGCAGAACCAGCAGAACCAGCAGAACCAGCAGAACCAGCAGAACCAGCAGAACCAGCAGAACCAGCAGAACCAGCAGAACCAGCAGAACCAGCAGAACCAGCAGAACCAGCAGAACCAGCAGAACCAGCAGAACCAGCAGAACCAGCAGAACCAGCAGAACCAGCAGAACCAGCAGAACCAGCAGAACCAGCAGAACCAGCAGAACCAGCAGAACCAGCAGAACCAGCAGAACCAGCAGAACCAGCAGAACCAGCAGAACCAGCAGAACCAGCAGAACCAGCAGAACCAGCAGAACCAGCAGAACCAGCAGAACCAGCAGAACCAGCAGAACCAGCAGAACCAGCAGAACCAGCAGAACCAGCAGAACCAGCAGAACCAGCAGAACCAGCAGAACCAGCAGAACCAGCAGAACCAGCAGAACCAGCAGAACCAGCAGAACCAGCAGAACCAGCAGAACCAGCAGAACCAGCAGAACCAGCAGAACCAGCAGAACCAGCAGAACCAGCAGAACCAGCAGAACCAGCAGAACCAGCAGAACCAGCAGAACCAGCAGAACCAGCAGAACCAGCAGAACCAGCAGAACCAGCAGAACCAGCAGAACCAGCAGAACCAGCAGAACCAGCAGAACCAGCAGAACCAGCAGAACCAGCAGAACCAGCAGAACCAGCAGAACCAGCAGAACCAGCAGAACCAGCAGAACCAGCAGAACCAGCAGAACCAGCAGAACCAGCAGAACCAGCAGAACCAGCAGAACCAGCAGAACCAGCAGAACCAGCAGAACCAGCAGAACCAGCAGAACCAGCAGAACCAGCAGAACCAGCAGAACCAGCAGAACCAGCAGAACCAGCAGAACCAGCAGAACCAGCAGAACCAGCAGAACCAGCAGAACCAGCAGAACCAGCAGAACCAGCAGAACCAGCAGAACCAGCAGAACCAGCAGAACCAGCAGAACCAGCAGAACCAGCAGAACCAGCAGAACCAGCAGAACCAGCAGAACCAGCAGAACCAGCAGAACCAGCAGAACCAGCAGAACCAGCAGAACCAGCAGAACCAGCAGAACCAGCAGAACCAGCAGAACCAGCAGAACCAGCAGAACCAGCAGAACCAGCAGAACCAGCAGAACCAGCAGAACCAGCAGAACCAGCAGAACCAGCAGAACCAGCAGAACCAGCAGAACCAGCAGAACCAGCAGAACCAGCAGAACCAGCAGAACCAGCAGAACCAGCAGAACCAGCAGAACCAGCAGAACCAGCAGAACCAGCAGAACCAGCAGAACCAGCAGAACCAGCAGAACCAGCAGAACCAGCAGAACCAGCAGAACCAGCAGAACCAGCAGAACCAGCAGAACCAGCAGAACCAGCAGAACCAGCAGAACCAGCAGAACCAGCAGAACCAGCAGAACCAGCAGAACCAGCAGAACCAGCAGAACCAGCAGAACCAGCAGAACCAGCAGAACCAGCAGAACCAGCAGAACCAGCAGAACCAGCAGAACCAGCAGAACCAGCAGAACCAGCAGAACCAGCAGAACCAGCAGAACCAGCAGAACCAGCAGAACCAGCAGAACCAGCAGAACCAGCAGAACCAGCAGAACCAGCAGAACCAGCAGAACCAGCAGAACCAGCAGAACCAGCAGAACCAGCAGAACCAGCAGAACCAGCAGAACCAGCAGAACCAGCAGAACCAGCAGAACCAGCAGAACCAGCAGAACCAGCAGAACCAGCAGAACCAGCAGAACCAGCAGAACCAGCAGAACCAGCAGAACCAGCAGAACCAGCAGAACCAGCAGAACCAGCAGAACCAGCAGAACCAGCAGAACCAGCAGAACCAGCAGAACCAGCAGAACCAGCAGAACCAGCAGAACCAGCAGAACCAGCAGAACCAGCAGAACCAGCAGAACCAGCAGAACCAGCAGAACCAGCAGAACCAGCAGAACCAGCAGAACCAGCAGAACCAGCAGAACCAGCAGAACCAGCAGAACCAGCAGAACCAGCAGAACCAGCAGAACCAGCAGAACCAGCAGAACCAGCAGAACCAGCAGAACCAGCAGAACCAGCAGAACCAGCAGAACCAGCAGAACCAGCAGAACCAGCAGAACCAGCAGAACCAGCAGAACCAGCAGAACCAGCAGAACCAGCAGAACCAGCAGAACCAGCAGAACCAGCAGAACCAGCAGAACCAGCAGAACCAGCAGAACCAGCAGAACCAGCAGAACCAGCAGAACCAGCAGAACCAGCAGAACCAGCAGAACCAGCTGACCGTAATCCCTGTTTTTTTTTTCTTCTGCCGCCACTTTGGAGGCTTTTGTTGTGGGACAACGTGTCCAAACGTGGCTCGGCGCCGCCGGTTAGGGGGCGAGGCCAAAAATGATCCACGGAAAAACAATAAAAAATAAAAACTCGCTTTTTTTGGGGGGGGCTAAATATGCATCATCACAGTCAGAAGCGGCAACCAGATGGGCCGACTGTAATCTATTCTGTGAATGGATTTATGTCCTGACGAAAATCCAAACCCCCCATCACCACCACCACCCACGGCCACATCGCCTGATGTGCACACATTATAAAAATGCAGTTTGTGATCATATCGTGCGAGTGGGTGCGTCTAAAAAAAAAAAAAAAGTCGCATTATTCTCCCGAAATGACAGCGGCCCGCCTCATTATTGGATTCGGCACAGAGCGGGCACATTTTAAGCCCCGTTCACACGGGCTCCGCCGTCACACGCAGACCTCATGCAATCGCAGAACTAACCCCCCCGATCCGCTGCCTTTATCCCAAATTACTGCGTGTTATTGCAATCAGAAGAAGAACCCGGTCTTCAGCAAAAAAAACAAAAATATAGATGGAAATCTGCGGCTTCCCGACCTTCTGGCCCTTTACTTCAAGGAGCATATGTTTATGAACTGGAAGCGGTTTAAGCCTTTTCATAATATTTCATCTGGAAGATTCTCAAGGGGCCTCGAGAGGTAAAACGTTCCAGAACTTCACATCAAAAAAAGCAGGTTTTACCAACGCTAGTGGTCTGACACTGTTTCAAACCTTAACTTGAGCACGGCAGAGAGCAAGGACAAAAAAAAATGCTGACATCAGTAGGCATTAGGCTTCAACTCAGAGTCACCCGACGTGACCCCTTCTCCTTCCCTCTCCTCCCTTTCTTCCTCCACTTCCACCTCGAGAAAGCCACGGCCACGGCCCTTTTGTGTCTGAGCGCCCGCAGCCGAGCACGAAGACGGGCGCCGCCAAGCGCGAAGGCGAAGAGACAAGACACGCTCACATCTGCGACAGGAGGAGGAGGAGGAGGAGGAGGAGGAGGAGGAGGCACTGCGCTCAGGAGGCTCGGACCAGAGCGCTGGCACGACCGCATCCCGGGCAGCCATTACGTCCCATAAAAAAAAAAAAGTAATCGCTCAGCTCTGTCCAAACGGACTTGTCACCCAGCAAGACATGCACCACAGCTATTTCTGGCCGCTAAGTGGACTCAGCAACTTCTGTGTGGGGGGAGGAAGGGGGGGGGGGTCAAGGGAATTCACAGGGGCTTTTCTGCAGCGGAGGAAGAAAGAAAAAGGAAAAGAGAGCGAGCTCCTTGAGCGGAGACAGACGTGGACCCTGATCGGCATCGACGCCGCGGGCGCCCGTCAGAACTCACTGAGGGGCTTGAGGATGCTGCTGCTGGGCTCGTCGACGTTCTCCGTCTCGGCCCTGTCGGAGACGCTCTCCGTCAGCCTCTCCTTCCTGTCCTTGTGGCTGGTCCTACGGCGGTGGCGCCGGCGCCGGCGATAGCTCTTGGGCACGCGCACGCCGATGTAGATGGTGTGGTGACCTGCAGGGAGAGAGGGGGGGTGTTAACACAAAATCGGCGGATGAACTCCTGACAAATGCATTGTGGGAACGCTGCACCTGTGATTCACAGTCAAAATCTCTACTAGAAGGTGCAAAAATTAGAAACATGCTGGAGAGTAGGTGAATCCCGGCACACTGGCCCGACCCGGCCCGGCCCTGGCCAGCGCTCGTCCTGGATCACCGGCCCCGCGGGCAGACCCGAGACGGCGTAACGGAGCGGGGGTTCGGGCAGGTCGCGGCGGACTGTCAAAACAAACACCTGGACAGAAAAAGAAGTAGCAGGTAGCGGCGAAGACGCCACACGCCGCCCCGCGTGGCTGCATCCCTGTTGTGCACGTTGGCACGGCACCAACAGGGACGTGCAGTTTGACGTGGGGTTGTGCGGGTGTGGGGTCAAGGGAATGGCAGGGCGGGGCCAGGCGGGGCCAGGCGGGGCCGGACAGTTCGCTCGTGACGCAACGTTCGGAAGGACGTAGGTTTCAACGCCGGCGCGCTGAACATGCTTTTTTTTATCCGTTATTTGAGGTGAGGCATGTGATTCAGAGAATTCGTTCTCAACCCACTCACCTAACTTTACCCCTGCAGGTGTGGATTTACAGTCCAAGTTTCATCCACACATCCTTGGCTGATACAACGCGTTGCTCTGCACTGAACCCTGACCTGCACACCCTTTTTTTTTTAACCAATAATTATTAGGAACATCTAGGAACAATCATAATAATTTGCAGAGAAGACGCAATTTATGCAGAACAAGTGATTTCTATGGACAATGATACTTTTTCTCAGCTGTGAAAACGTTATCATAATTTTTATGAGGTTTGAAACAAAAAAGTCCTGCAATAAATCCTCCTTCATCAGCGTCATAAAGTTCAATTATTTTTAATCTGTTTTATAGAAGTGTTGATTCAACTTTATGGCCATTTTTTTGTGGAGGAGGCAGTTTGTGGCGCTATAAAACTACACAGCGATACCTGCTGTTGTGTCGGACCGCGCTGGTTTGGTTTTATTTCACCGAGCCTATCTCACCAGGAAGCCGGCGAGCAAAGGAGCAATGAGTCACCCGGCGCTTTCGCACTGCGCGAACGAAGCTGAGCGCTGATCGGCAGTGTTTCACAATCGACCCGGGCCCCGTCTTAATGGCCCCCCGGTCCTTCAGGAAGTCCCAGCCTGAAGAGCTAAATGCAGAGCCTGGTTCCTCGTAGCTCAAAAATGCAGGTGGTGTCCCATGGTTCCTGAAACAGCTCCTGGGCCCCCAGAAAAGTTCTTTACGGTTGAAATGGATTTGATTGTGTTTGGTTTACCTAGTAAACTGGAAGCCATATAGACAGTATGGTCTATAACGAAGTGTTTGATATTTAAAAACAATGATTTTGGGGGGATTTTCACTTTATTTTCGCCGTATATGCGCAGATATAGAGTTTCCCTTCACACAACAGTTCAGAATGTGGTCAGTAGGATCAATAACTTTGTGAGCTGACTGAAGTTTGCTCTTCGGTTCAAGTTCATCGGCAGAGGAAGACTTGTCAAGACTTCCAGAGTAAAGTGTCCGTGAAACAAAAGGCTCCGATGTCACACACACCCCCCCCCCGGGCAGGTCGGGCAACGCCGAGCCAAGCACTGCGCGTGACCCCGACCAGGAAGCGGCCGGACCCCCTCGACCCGGCGGAACAATGATCTCCCTTCAGGCACAACGGCGCTCATTATCCGCTCGTACAACAACGCCCTGTGGGTCCTGTGGGTTCATCTAAATTCACTGACACCGAAAGGCTCGGCATCGCAGGCGTCAGAGACCGTAGGTCGGAGACGGGCAGGATCTGAGCGCCGTCACCTTGAAAGTCAGTGGTGTAAAACCGGAGGGAGCGTTCGCACCCGGGCAAACTTTCTGCTTCTCAGTTTTTCAGTCTGGGTTTTTCAGATTAACTTTTGAGGTTAAACCAAAGCACTGAGCAGATTTTGGCCTTTTGTTAAATACTTGATATTTGAACTCGGTCTGTGCTTTGTTTTTACCCCGACTAAAGGGGGAAAAACTAAAAATATAAAGTTTCGTTTTTCGTAAAAATGGTTAAAACTGTAAAATGTTAAAAGATACATATGAGGAAATATTTTGCAAACGTTATTTTTGTAATTGCTTCCACGCGTCTGTCTGTTTCGGTGGTTTTCCCGATCTCGTCTGGCAGGAGATGAAGGAAAGACAGGGACAGAAAACGCTGATGAAAAAGGTGAGACGTGCTGGGAGGAAAAAAAAAAGTGGGAGAGACAGCAAGGAGGGAGGGAGAGAGAGAGAGAGAGAGAGGGAGAGACCCTCCAGAAAGAAAGAAAAAGAGACTAAATATCGGAGACAGAACCAGCATCGCCCACAGCGGAGCCGCTGCTCATCAGGCTTTTGGTTCAACAAAGATGGCACCTGTCCCTTGTTTATGCCATAACATGAAAACAGAGGGCGCAGGATCAATCGGACAAGGCTGCCACCACTTACGATAGCATCACGAGTGAAGGGCTCCCTTCCATGCATGATCACTTTTTCAAAAATACTTAATTTTTGCTGTATTTCAGCTTGCTGTACTTCTGAATATCGATATTTGGATATTACTCAGGGTTAAAAAATGCAAACAACAACTTTGACCTGTCAGAATTTTCCCGTCATATGATTTTTCGTTCTTTCTTTCCATTGGAAAGACTAAATTTTGATCAACGCCTTATGCGTCATGGGACAGGTGAAGTTTTATACACCGTAAAGGCCCGGTGGTGCCTTCTACCTCCGCGTCGGTTCACTAAGAAACACCGGGGTCGACCGGAGAGCCAGAATCAGCCCCGGCTGACGCCGAGCGGCGAGCGGCGAGGCAGATGGCCGGGCGGGCAACAAAGGCGGAGCGAGAGAAAGGGGAGGAGAGTGATGGAGGAGAGGGGAGGAAGAGAAGAAACAGTCAAGTCAAGGGGCTGGAAAGGAAGATTTACACACTGCCAGGGCAGCTTTGTGAAACGACTTCCTCTTCTTCTTTTTTTTTTTTGGGGGGGGGGGGGCAGCAGCGGGGGCGGCGGTGGAAGTAGGAACTTCTTTTCGGCGCTGCCCGCGAGCACCCACTGAATGAAAATTAAATCCCTGTGTTTTTACCCCGGGAGGGTTTGTTTAGCCCGCCGGATTTCTGAGGCGAGGCAACGGCGCTGCCAGTTTCCCCAGCAACGGCGTCGCCGGGACCTTCCCGGTGGGGGGGTGGCGACAGGCCACGCGGCGCTGGCAGCATGCTAATACCGAGCAGCACTGGAAACATACGGCCCAGAGATGTTGATGGTTGGTCTTTTGTTTTTTGTTTTTTTCTTAGAGGAAGTTCTTCCTGTTGGTTTCCTGACTAAGAAATCAAAGGAAACAGTTTTGAAACTTTTTTTTTTTAAAAACCTACAAGGAGATGTGATGCCATATATCTTAATGCAGTGTTTGTATTACACTCATATCATTAGCATGTGCCCCCAAAGGTCACCGAGCTGCGACAGTGGACCTTCTATCTCGGTCACTGATGCCGTCTGGGACACAGGCTCAGATACCAAACGTGCTAATCGGCGTCCCGAGCTCCGCCCGCAGAGCTTTATCTCGTTCGACGAGCGTCGAGCCGCCTCATCGCCCGTCACATCCGAGCGTCCGAGCGGCCGAGCGGTGGACCAGGACTCTGGAGGGTCCATGGGCGGGGGGCGCAAGTTGGACAGACCGAGGCAGGGGTTCAGGCTGAGGGGACCCCCCCTGCAAAATGTCGATCCCCCCATGAGGGGCGCTGCTGTAAAAATTCTACTTGCTACTAAACGAGTCACTTGAAACGGATTGATTCTGGTGGTTTTGCTTGTTCCAGTTCGTTTACTACGAATCAGATGAAACCTTACGACAACGCGCCACTGTTTTTACAACCCTTTACATCCATCTCTCTACAGCACGAAAATAGTTCGGCAGACTTTTGGAGCTCGTTTAAAAACTGCAGTCTATCACAGAACAAATTAGCTCTGCTTCAGTTTTGGTCCAAGAAAAAAATAAAATAAATAAATAATAGAAACTTGACGGGAAACACAACTCCTGTCTCAAGCACCTGATAGAGTCATATTGTACAGAAACGAAAGGAAATCAGTGGCTGCCTGTGCTAGTATATAAAATCACATTAAAATATGAGAAACTCTACATCGTGCATTTGAAAATCTTTGAGGTACAATACACGATCCTGAATAACACAGGTGATACGTGGGATTCACATGTTTTATGCAGGATCATGTGTTTGAGAGAATTTAAAAAGCACTGGTCCGACTCTCCATTCAAGCAACATTAAAGAATTTGCAAAAAAATTTGAACTCTGTTTTCTTAGTTTAGTCGTTTGAAGAGTTTTTTTTGTTTTTTAGGGGTTTTTTTGTCTTTGTTTGGTCCCGGATTCGTCAGAAGAAGAAGCTAACTCCGCGCCAGGACACTTATTCCACTGGACATGAGCCAAAGGAAGCTGCGATGGTAGCTGCAGGGGGGCTAACGTCACCGGCGTGCAAAACATAGGCTTGCGGCCAGGCAATGGGACGCGACGTGAGGTCGCGAGGCCGTTAGGAGAGTCTGAGGTTCAGGGAAACACATGAATGGGTTGACGCATCAAACAGCAAAAACTTGGCTATAATGACAACGCGAGGGAATTGCAGCTGGGGAGTAGCTCTGATAAACTGTTTGTAAAAAGCTGGGTTTTCTGCAAAACTGCGATAGAAAATTTTGAAGCGCTAAAGCAACCACAACTATTCTGAATTTGCAACTGGGTTATCGAGAATCTTGACATGGTTATTGTCCGCCGCCTCACAGAAGATTTTATATATGTCAAAAGAAAAAATGCCACAATATCAGCAGTTTAACATGATGAGAATTTCAAATTCAGTTCAACTACATTCCCTGGTGGCATTAATCCACTTAAAAAAATGCCAACATAATAAATTATAACATTACTACAGTAGTTTAAGCCCTAACAGATTATTAGCAGGTGCTCATTAAAGACATTTTAAAGCACTGGAGGGTTTTTTGTTTTTGTTTGTTTTTTCCTGTCTTTCCTTTTGTTGTCCTGCAGGTCTTTGAGGGGATTAGTGGGGTAAACACAGGAATCGCACGCTCCCCGCTCAACAATTTTTCCCGTGGCGGTAGAAACGGGCAAGCGCCACACAGGAAGCATGTGAAACTTATCAGCCTCTTAAGAAAAAAAAAAAAAGGGCTTTATGATGCACTTCCTGTCTCTCCAGACGGATGCCCCTTGGTTTGGAAAGGAAAAAAAAATACCCAGAAGAACCAAAGTTGTTTGTGAAAAAGATGGGAAAGAAACCCTCCAAATTAAAACGCTATTTTCAGACAATTTGGACTCAAATTTTGAAAAACAAGTGAAATAATGTATCATAAAGAAGTAAAATTACACAATATTGGATGTTTCCTGCTATTTGTGTTTCTTTTGCCCTGCTCGCTACATCAAATGGAAGGTGAAACAAGACTTTGGTCACATGCAGAGAGACTAATGTGTGCGGGCGCAGGCAAAAAACTCACCCTCCACCTCCTCCTCGTCGCACAGGTGCTTGAGTAGGGACGCCCCCCGGTCCAGCACCGCCTCGTCCTCCATCCTGTAGTAGTAAAAGAGGAAGAAAGACTGCTCACACTTTTCCTCCAGCGACAGCGTGGAGCCATAGCGCCTCGGCTCGTTCACCTGCAACAGGTTGGGGCTGGGGCTCAGTCTGGTGCTGCTGTTGGCGCTCATCCCCGCCCGCTAAGAGACTCATGGACAGACCGACCGCCCCGCGCCCCACGCCGACGACCCTCGACGCCCCGACACGGCAGCTCGGCGTGTTTGCTTTCTCGGCGAGGGAGCTACCCTCAAGCGTGAGAACGCGCGTCGTCCTTGAGGAGGGCAAAGTGCGCCGTTGATAGGTTGCAATGTAATGGGCTTAATCTGGCTGAGGGGGGTGAGGGAGAGGACAGGAAGTCTCTGCTAATTGAGTGTGATGGCCTGAGTGACCGGTCCCGATCGTGCAAAAAACACACAATGCCCGACTGACTGAGGCTTGAACCCGTCAAAATCTGGATCTGGCACCGTCTCAACTTCCTTCGTTAGACACTGAATCAAGGTGTGGTGTTTAATTACAGGGGGGAAAAAACATTAAAAAAAACATATGAAAAAAGTATAAGGGTTGTTTCTAATCAGTCACACACACACACACAAACTAAACAAAGCCTCTCCATCTGGCAGGTAATGCCCCCCCCCCACCACCCTCCACCTAAGAAACAAGTGGGGCATCACATGTCTGTCTACTCATCCGCCCTTAGAGGATTACGCCGGCTTTACTTAAGTGACAACACAAACACACACACACACACACACACACACACACACACACAAAATAACCTGTAACAGGCTGGTGTGTCAGAGCCGCCGCTGCTCTGACACACACACACACACACACACACACACGCACACGATCATCCTCGCCTCAAATCGGCCGCGACGTTTCTCAACAAACACTAAAAGGAAAGGGATTAAAAAAAGTGTTTCATTCATTCATTCATTGCAGGTCGGAGGCGGCAAAAAGACGTGTTGTTTGTCCTATTGGTTTTCGGGTTGAGGGCGAGGCTGTGCGTGTTCTCAGGCAGCGTTGTGCGTGATGAGCGAGCGGCTCATCATCATAAATAATAATAATTTAAAAAAAAAACAAGAAAAAAAAATCCCTGCAGTCGTTAAAAAAAAAACAAAAAAAAAACAAAAATGCTATCAGATGCTCGGCTACTCAGATATTTATGAAATAATCACTTTAACGTAAAACACATTATCGTTATCAGCAACTATAAGGGGCTCATTCAGGACCTTGACCACCTACACACACATAAACACACACAGACACATAAAACACACACACACGCACACACGCATACAGACACACACACACACACACACACACACAAACACACACACAAAACAACAAGTCAAGTAATACAAGGACTACTTAAGCCCTGGATTTTACCCTGTAATGGGATCAGAGACAAATTGGTTTGTTCTGGGGAACAATCACAACAATGTACTTTTTTATGTTTTTGTTATCAGATGATTTAAAGCGTCAAAGTTCATAAATGTCTTTATTATTAAGGTAATAATAATAAATATAATAATAAAATAAAATCAAGAGTGATTTTGAGCCACAGAAAAGCAGAATTTGTTTAATAATTATTGTATTAATAATAATTATAATAGTTTTAGTGCTAATAGCTGTAGGAGAAGGGTGGGGGAGGGGTAAGAGTACTAGGATCAGCGACCTCAACTGTTGACTGGAGACTTGTTTGTCTCATGTATCAATAGTTTTGTTTTCGTTTTTTCTTTCAACAGTAATTTACTATTGTTACCGTGTCCGTTGATCCCTCAAACCTGAGGATCCTCACATTTGTTACAATAGTGTCACCAAGACACCTCAGACATTTTTCTACGGAGCCTTTAATCCATTTTTAGGTCAAAGTGTACTGGTGAAGACAGCAGAGGCATTCCTGGACACAAGGGGATCAAGGGTCAAAGGTCGACACTGGAGGACAGTGTTCCTCCAGCTGGCTGGGATTTGATACCTTTCCCGAAAGATGATTTCGACGCGAGGGGAGGGCTCGGTGCGATACTCGTCTCGCCGCAGGACGTTACCGCCGTTTACAAGCGGATTCGGTCGATCGGTGCTGTTTTTACTGAAAAGTCACATAAGAGGAAGTGTGTTTGAAACCGAGTCCTAATGCTACTAAATGATAAGTGTTAATTTGACTCTGTGACTCTGCAAATCGACTCCATAACCCCGGATTCACAAACTACAATTATTCTAGAAATCAGGCTGATTAAGTTCCTGGACTTCTGTGTCTTTTTTGTTATTATCAGTATATAAAATAAGAAAACTATTCATGAATTCTTCTAAACCAACATCACTGCTACTGATACTAGTGTCTCCGACAAGCTTGATAAAGCAGCTAACCTTTGTGAAGACAACTTATCAAGCCCCAGCCTTGGTGTGCAACTCTTGTCTGGGGTTTTATAAAAACGGCACCATGATTCAGACGGATCATTGGGAGCCGAGGCCTCTTATCTGTGGATTCCTACCGGCCTCCCCACTGACGCTGCCCTTCCATCTCCCTCCATTGCCACCTATAGAACAACCGTGGACATAACAGGCCAAACTCCACTTGTAATATAGACGCACACGTCTGCAGCCAGTTTTGTCTCTACTCCGATAGATAATCAGATAATCAAGTGACAAAAACCTGCTTCATTAAACTTATCCGGCTGGAAAAGAAAAATGTTTTGCTTTAGTTTATGATATGAGACTTAAAGTACAAATCAACTGTCGTTGTTGCATATCAGCAGATTGTTACGACACGTTCCAGGAGTTATCCGGTGATTTTATAACAAACTGTACTGCTTTTTTTTTTTTTTTTACAGTTTACTCTTTTGCCTTTTTCCTGCTTGGTCTGTTTCTATTTGAAAAGAAAAAGAAGTGATTTCCTACATTTCCCAGAAGGCTGTTCACCACTTAATCAAAACACTGCATAGCAGACTATTCACAACAAGTCTTTCACTAGCTTTCTCCCACACTGGAAGTTTATTAAATTTCACCCCGTCATAATGTCCATCTGTTCCTGAACTTTTCTTTTTTGTTTTTTACTGTTTTTAACTTTAGCCAGAACGGATCAGAAGGAACCCTGGGGAACATGTGGGGACTCATTTCAGTAGCTGGCAGAGTTTCTGGTTCTGGTTTCTGACTTGCATCCAAAACTGATAAGCTTCGCCTTTTAATATTAAGCCTTAATCAACAAAAAGAACATCAGTTCATAATGTGGCGAACCTCTAAAAAATCAAAATTGAAATCAAGGAAGATGAGCGACAAGCGACTGATTGAGTCATTGATTACCCGACCACAGGTTTTTAATGATCTGTGTGTGCAACGGCTCCGACACAAAGGCAGCAGGTTAAGCAATAGGTCTATGCACGCACACACACACACACACACACACACACACACACACAGCAAAAATCTTGTCTTTGAACACTCTGTGTACTCTGCAGGCTGCTGATATCAGCCAGTGGCAGAGCGAGTGGGCCCCGGCTGAAGGTGACATTCGCTCCTGCACGGCCGAGCCACATCCACTCTGCTGGGAGCGATTCGCCTCCGCTAGGGCCCCACGCCCACGTACAGTGGAGGACCGCTGCAGTGAGAAATCACCTTTTAACATGTGGGTTACGTCTTTTTAAAAGAGACGGCTGCACGCCAGCCGGAATCCAAGAGCATCATTTTACGCCATGTTATGGAAAATTTGGGATTTTTCCCTCAGGCAAAAGAGTCCTCTAACCTTCTTATGTTTAACGGTTTTCAGATACTTAGTGTACTCTTAACTACACTCAGACAGAACTGCATTTTGTTTTCAGGTTACACGGCTACAACATCTACGTAACATCCCCTCCTTCATACCTGGTGCCAAAGTTCACCTGATCGTTGGACCTGATCTGATCTCTGCGAGTCAGTGACCTTTGTCCGCTTGGAAACTTTTTCTTTTGGGTCTCTGAAGCCACTTTCCGCTTTCGAACTCTGCTACAGATGCACAGGAGGTACCTCAAAGTGACGTTATGGCACTTTACCAGGAGCGAGAGATGAGCGGAAAAGGGAACAAAAAGGGACAGATTAGATTCCAAACACCTGGGCTATCAGGAGCGTTAAAGGTATCTGAGGGTGGAATTTTCCTTTAAATCAATATCTAAAGAGAAAGCAAGCACAGATGAGCAACGACCGGACCTTCAGACAACCTTATTGCAAGCTGTGCAGGCAATCAAAAAAAAAAAAAAACTTGCCTGACGGGCTGTTACTTTGCACTCGCGACCGCACATTGGCCGCTATCTGCCCGTCACCCCACAGATACCGTATCAGCCTCCCTGTCCTTGCGGGACCTGCAGCGATGGCTGCAGCACAGAAAAGGGCACGAGGGCCACCGTTCGCTATCTGCTCGGAGAGGAGAGGGCGCGCTCTCTGTCGCCGGGCTGATGCAACCGTCGGCAGTGCGTCCAAAAAAAAAAAAAAAAAACAACAAAAACCCCCCAACATCGAACCCGCCTCGAGGCGTCGGCTGTTTTGGTATTACAGTATCTGCTGCAGTCACCACAGAGTATGTGATATGTGCCTCCCCGGTCGTGTATCTGGTATCGTCCCCCGTACTCCAATTCAGATTTGCAAATTCAAATCCTCGATGCAAAAGAAGGAGAAATGTCAGTCGGATATCAGATTTCGAAGAAACTGAAAAGGGCCTTCGCCACATAATAAAAACGGATACCTACAGTTTTTGTTGCTGATTTTGTTTTTTTGTTAAACGATAGCCACGCCGGGCTTTTCTCGTGACATTAGGTTTCAATGTGCATGAGGCCGAAAATCAAAACTTTCCATTGTCTGCGATGGTCACAGACACTAGACCCAAAAACTTTCCACTTGTGTGTGTGTGCGTGTGTGTGTGGGGGTGTCACATGGGAAGCCCTGAAACAGTGGCTCCAAAATGATGAAGATAAATGTCCAGTAGCTCCCGTGAAACTATTCCGGCCGAACCTTTAATGTGTTTCTTGCGGGACATTAGCGACTGACTTCAAATCTTAAACAAGGGCCCGTCACCCGGATGCGGCGTCACCCGGATGCGGCGTCACCCGGCGCTGATCGGCCTCATTTTCGGTTTCAGTCACCAATTTAAAGCCACACAGTAACTGAACCAAAACGCAGCCCCATTGCCCCCCCCCCCCAAACAAGCTCCAATATGCTCCAGCTTCATGCTCCTGCAATTGTCCAGCATTAAAGCAACAAAAGTGGTGTGTTTGGGGGGGGTCACCTCTAGATCAACGCAGGTATGGGCCCCCCCCTCGGGGGCTACAATCATTGCAAAGGTGATTACATGGTCATTCTTGTCTCAACTCTTAAACTTTGACATGTTCAGACTCTAGATGACCCCAAGGGGGTTTTGGTCAACCCCCAAGCACCAGATTTGTTTTATGCAGAGATGATTTGTGGCTCTACTCAACAGAGCAGCTCGCGCTGAGATCAGATATTGGGATTTGTGTTTTTTCTATATGAACTTGCAGCAAAGTCACACGTTATGCCTGTTATAGGAACGCTTGTCCCTGAAGTGCACCTGATCTATAGGCATTTTCATTCCTCCTCATACTAAGAGGCTGCTAGCAGGCCCTTATACAAACACACACAGACACACACACACACAGGTGTCCCGTATTGAATTGGTTTAATTCAGAGTGGCCCTGCCGAGGTCACTTACTTCTTGCCGCCGCCGCCGCCACTCATCTCTTCGGGTTGCGTGTGATAAATCCCCTCACTGAACGTGCTGAGCAGAGCGGTTCACACCTGGAGGGGGGAGAGGGGGCGGCTGCTGATGTTCGACCTGACAGAGTGACACAGTAGAGAGGGGGGGGGTCATTTTCTCTGCTCTAGGTGCAGTCAATGCAACAGTCTCTTGTAGTGTCACATTAACCAAAGTGTCTAAAGACTCCTTAGCTACATTAACAGCATTAAGAAAACAAAAAGGAAAAACCCAGATGTCACACAGCACAGGTGTCAAAGCCAGACTTCTGATGCACCTGCTGATGACGGATGAGATTCGAAAACACAATATTATTACAGGAGCAACCACATGCACATTTTATGATTATAAAAAAGGAAAATTACACCCAAGAAAAGATCACGCTGAAAACTGCAGTGATCCTATGATACATTTCAGAACATTACATTACAGAACATTAGCAGACTTAATAGTGTGATAGAGCTGCTCTGGCTCCAAAAAGGAGAAAGAGGAAGAAAAGATCGTATAGTAAACAGCACAGGAGTTTCAAATGGCACCACGATGTGTTGCAAGCGCCGCGTCTCTCGACCGAAACAAACAAAAAAACAACAACAAAACGAAAACAAAAAGAACCCCACGCTCCAGCTGCGCGTTTACGCACAAGACGCGGCTTTAATCGCGCGGTGGATCCCGAGCTGCCACTATAGAAACTTTAACCCCCCCAACAGATGCCATGTTGAGTAGAAACACATTAAAAAGGAACATGGAGCTCAGCGAGTCCTTAAGGCGCCGCTGTTGGAAAAAGACTGACAGAAATCATCGGTGGTTTAAAGTCAAAACGCCTCCACGCACAAGGCCTTGAGAAATAAGCGGACGGGTGATAAGTTGTGTGAGGACTTACCTCTGCGCGCGGGCGCGCGCCTGTGTGTGTGTGTGTGTGTTTAAAAAATCTCTTTGGCTCTGTGTGCATGAGCGTGTGTTTGGCTCCTGCTGTCACCGCCGCGGAGGCGTGAAGGTAAAGAAGTCGACTTTCGCCGCTCGCCAGGGTTTGTATGTGGCACAGCGCGGCGGCTGCGCTCAGCACCGCCGCCGCCGCCTCTATCTGCTTGGACCATCCTTCTGTCAACGCCACTCCTCCGGGTGGGAGGTCAGATTGCTCCGCGGCCGCACCATCATCTCTACAAGGGGTTTTTCTATTCTTTCTTTCTCTCTCTCTCTCTCTCTCTCTCTCTCTCTCGCTCTCCAGTTGAACCAAGTCTTTGTAGGCTGCAGGCGCACACACACACACACGCACACACACACACTGTTCTGCATGAAGTCAGCAGCCTGTGCGCTTAATATTGAAAAGATAAACGAAAATCTGGATTTCTCTGAAGTTAAAAATCAATTTTAAAAACACATCTGCCTGTTGTTCTACATATATGCATTTTCCAAGGAGTGCTCAAGGTTTTTTTTGAAAAACCCGCTAAACCGAAACCTCATACGTGTTTCTTTACATATTTTATTTTTTTAAAATCTCACTTCATGTACTTCTGTCGTGCATTTGCACCATTTAAAACATAATTGTGGACATCTTTGGCCGTAGAGCCGCGACCACACGGCATCTGAAGAGCCCAGCGGGATTAACGCAGCGCCTTCATGCAGGACGCTGGCCTCGGATTGTTTACTTCTCCTCAGCTGCGGACGGGGGCAGCTCTGGATCTGCGGCGCCACCTGTTGGAGGAGACCGGGAAAGACTGGCCTCATCCCTGCTGCCTTCACCCTGAGTCACCATCATCTGGCTTCCAACCCCTATAAGGCACCATCACATCATCAAATCTTTAATAATCATGCTTCTCAACGTTTAAGAAGATGCCATGAAGCCAAAGCTACGAGACCTTTTCTCCATTCTTGACCTGAAGTCTGTCCCTATGTGACGTCTAAAATGTGTCTGGGTCTAAAACGACCTCGTCTCTTCTCATTTTCTCTACAGAATTGCACTAAGGTTCGGGGGATTTCTTCAGTCAGACCCTAAAAATTTCCCCAAACTATCCGACTTTTTATTTTTGGTCTGTTTTTTGTTTTTTGTTTTTGTTTTTCTCGCAAAACCTGTGCAGCTTTCTTCATTCTTACAAGAAGTTTAAAAAGTAAGAATCATGGACAGTTTATAGTCTTTTGCGGTCTGATTTGATTTGGTCCAGATCCTCTTAGGATCACGACTTGTCTTGGAAATGACTGGGAAAATCCCAGTAAAACATTGAATCTATTAAAAAAAAAAACTTTGTTGCCTGTTATTCAGTTTTCTCTCCCAACTTTTCAGTTGACATAGCTGCAAAATCATTCAGGATACGAAAACCTGTTATGTTTTAAGTTTGACCTTCAGGTTTTCCTTAACCGTTGTAAAATGTTCATCATATCAATCTCAACTCATTAACTCGTTTCTTTCCAGCAATGTCCACTTAATGTTAATCAGGTAAATCCGGAAAATGATGAATGGTTCTATTGACTATGTTTTAACTTTATGTGTGACCAATTACCGGGTAAATATTTCCTATTTGTTTTTCTTTGGGGGGGGGGGTTTCTTTACAAGGAGGGAGATTGACAGAGAAAGGTAAATGTTTACTTTCCTTGGATCAAGACCAAAATTAACAAAAAAAAAATTTAAACCTGATAATCTCTTCTCACTTTTGCTGGTAACAACCAAATGACTTTACAACCAGGAAAATGTTTCACCGAGTCCATTGGCGCGTAAATCAGCTGGCAGATATTTGAATAGCTTCATATAACTCTTAAAACCTGCCCGTTGTTCTCCACATGATTGGAAGTTTGGTGCCTTTTATATTCTAGTTAATGAAAATAGCAGGAGCCCTGTTCACATGTTCTGGTTTACAGGTTGCTTAAGTGGCGATGACTACCTGTGTCAATTTTATGCACCATTAAGTGGTGAACAGATCTTCAGCTGCTAGGTTAGCAATGCTATTACAAAAAATAATAAGATCAAAGTAATTTTAGTACCTTTACATCATTGTCTGATGATAGTGAAACAAAATAACTTGAGCTGTTACCAACCATTTTCACAGGAAAGTAAATTGGCTGGTTAGAGATGGTAGTTTTCACAATTTGTTCATGAAAAATTGAAAAAAATGTTAACGATTCTTGTGCTACACGCATGTTCTCGTCAAGCTTCCTCTTCACAGCAAACTGCAGATGGGCAGGTCGTTATAATTTTTGCTATTTGTAGTTCAGGTACATTCAAGAGGTTTAAACTGTAAGGGAGGCAGGGGGGAGAGACGAGAGGCAAATATTCTGGGTGAGGTGAAAGCGACAGGTGTATGCAGGTGTTCTAAAAAAAAAAAGCAGGACTTTAGTTATCTTAGTTTGTCTTCTTATCAACAGGGTCAGTTACTGCAGCAGTAGTGGCAGTGACGCACAGAACTAATGGAGGGAAATGCGGTGGGGTACTTCAAAACCTTTGGTGCCCAGTTGCTGCAATACGTGTCCTAACTCAGTCAAACCTGGACAGACATGATACATGGATTTTTTAAGATTCACTGTGACTTGATCATTGCAAGTAAACGTCCATAAAACAATTTAAAAATCATTGAAAAAAAAAAGTTAGTTAGAACACCAGACTGCCTTGAAAAACATCAGATTTATAAGTTTCCTTCTAGATTAAAGTAATTTATTGGTAGTTTTCAGTACATCCAATGGTACATCACAACCAGGAAACTGCTCATTGCCAATTCGGCAAGTTTCATTTCCCAAAATGTAACTAAATATAGCCTAAAAAAAAGTAACTGAAGTTGCAGCCCACAGCATAATTCATGGTAACCCCGGCAGCATTATACTTCCTGTATTTTTTGTAAAATTTGACATCTATTCCTTGAAAAAAAAACAAACAACAAATCGACTTTTAATGCTTAATAGTTATCCAAAGATATGAAAATTAAGAATTGGACTATTATTACTACACACAATAGCAGCACAGGTATTAGACAATTTGGCGGCACTGGCCTCTGGCATTAACTTTATGGAATTAGCTAGCAAAAAAAAAAAAAAAGGAAACCCTGACCATGAAGCCAAATCATTGGTCAGATGAAAAAGAAACTGAAAGTAAAGCTACACTGAGGTGACGTGGCCATTGTTTGCTGGGCAGAGGAATTCCAGCTGACAGACATAAAGCCCCCATGGCTAACATGTTAGCAAACAACTGCCCAGGATGGCTATACATCAAGCTAACCCATTGGGGTTGTGTTCCTGCCATCTGACAAATCAAAGTCTAGTATTCATCCAGGCCTAATTCCTTTTTTTTAGCTCTTGTTCTCCACAACAAACTCCAGAGTTTTACCAGAGTTTCACTCTCTCCAGCAGCCAGTCCCTAACTTTGGCTGCGATGAACCCGTTGAACCCGGCCCTAATGGGTTTATCAACGCTTGTTTGCTGAAAACAGCTGCCTGCTGACAGTGGTGAGACTGAACATGTGGCAAATGAGCCGTAAAATCAAAACAATGAGCTAAAAGAGGCCAAGAAGCGCCACGGAGCCATGGCGTGGCGACTCTCTTTGGTTTTTGTCATGATAAAAATCCCCTTTCATGTGACTGTCAGCTGTTGTTAATGTTGGAACACTGATCGGTGAAGCTCAAAAGAAAAGAATTTTGGGCTACGATAATAACATTATTTTCCAGAAAAATCAAGTTTGAGCATTAACTTGCTGGGGATGGTAAATGTCTCAGGTGTCACTTAAGATCCTCAGTACCTGGAAAGCTGGGGGGCTATTGACAAAAAGCAAAGCCAGGAGAGGGGACTTGTTATATTAGGGGAATTTATTTTTATGGTTTATTTTTGTGAATACGTTTTGAAAGTCTTGTAGATAAGAGGTATGTTGTACTTAATACATTTTCTATCAATAATTTGTTTCAAAAGAAGTTACACTAGGAATTTTGGATAAATGGTCTGTTTACCTGTGACAAAAACAAAACAACGCAAACACGTTGTATTGTCTCAGAAAAGAGATATAACGTGGAACCTTGTGTCAAGCAGAATTTCAGCAAATATTTTTGGGATTTCCTCTGTCTCGATCATGATAAAAGAGGGCAATATATTCCTGGTGTACATTAAGCGCAAGGTTATTTATTGTTTTTTGCGGCAAGTCTCTTTTTTCACTGCTGCAACTGTATTTTTTTGGGTCCTATGGGTCATTTCTTATATATAATTTATATACTTCACAAATTTTAACAATTAATCAGTCTCATATACTAGTTATGCTTTTTCTCTGACACTTTGTATGAGCTAAAATAAGTAAGTAAATAACAAAAGACATCACATATAATTGTACAGGTCAAGTGCTCGGGCCTGTACTGTACGTCATATCCAAGAGCCAAGGTTTCAGTGGCTAAGATTCATTACCATGGTGTTGTAATGGCTTTGAATGATTTTTAAGATCAATAACACTTCTACCGGGGTCAGAAGTAGACGATTGTTGTGTCTGGCTTTTACCTTTGCTACTTAAATTTTCCACAAGTTGAAAATTTGTTCTCAAAACAACGTTTTATGTTTTTATCCATAACACAAAATATTTTCAAGGCTAACATCAGTACGACATATCTAAGACAAGTTAGTGTGCGAGGGGCTTGTCCCTCATACATGGGTGTATAACGCAAAACAGGCGATGTTTTACACATGTACAACCTCAAGCATGTCAGCATTTCCATGCCCACCCCACCCCCCCCCATTTACATCAATGTTGAGAGAAAGGAAGACAGGAAGACAGAGTGGAGCTGTGTCTTCATTTCACAATTCCTCTGCTTTATTTCAAATTCAGTTTCAAAAACATAGAGTATTTAGGTACTTGACTTGATATGCCCTTTAAAAGAAGCTTTGGGAGGCATTCGCATCGGCCCCTGGGTGCTTTGTAGTCTGAAATGTGTTCTTCATTATGCGACTATCTAGTTTGATCCCTGATGTCTTTCCACAGGGTTTCATTCGGTGCCAGCTCGAGCCTTTCATGTGAAAATTGTTCCAGGAACTGAGGATCCACCTTCCCCCTTTTTCCCTGAAATTCTTCAAACCACTCGATGACATTAAAAACCCACAATAATTGAATAAATTGCTTGTTTATCATCAAGGAGTTCAGTTAAAGGCGCCTTCTGGTCAGTTAATTGATTAATTTTCATACTTATCAGATGTTGCCTATTTAAACAACTGTGAAGTTTTTGTCAAATTGAATAAAATATTTTAAAGGACCATGAAAAGGACGATGAAAAGACATTTTTTAATTGTTGGATTGACTTTTTCAAAGGCTGATTTTATTTTATCCTAAGATACATTAATGATCATCGCCGTTCGTGATGTTAAGTTCCTGAATGTTGTAGAAAGATTAATATTTAGCTGTTTTATTCTATATATTTTTTTTGTATCTGTTCACTCTGTTTTCAGTAATAAAAAAGCTGCTGAGCCAAACCATGTATATTTACACTGATGTTTTCAAAATGTCAGCACCGATTCATAAGTACTGCCCCCTATACAGTCAAAAGTTAAACAATAAACAACAGGAGATCACCTCAAAATCTTTAAAGCACAATATATCCACATCTTTATTATGGAAATGTCTGTTGACGAAAGGGAAACAAAAGTTACCCCTTACTAACGTTTTCCCAGAACTTTCAACCTCTCAGATGAGTCATCACTGTGACCAATGGGAAAACTCCTTCACCTGATGAGACTCGACCTTGAAATGCATATGAAAGCCAACTTTGTTTGTGAATGTTTCCATGATAAAAAAAAAAGAACTTATTGACATTCAACTGACCTTGGTTGTTAATGTTAGACTGCTCCTACTGCCTCTGAAGCACACAATGTTAAAATGCTAAAGGCAAAATGAATTAGGTTAATGTGGTGCATGTATAAAACGGCACCGCCTGAAGTTTTGACTTTCTGACAAGATGCAAGAGAGGTGCCGCTGTCAGGTAAGAGAAAACAGAAATGGTTTGTGCAAAACCAAATTTGAAAGAGCCGGAGAAATTTCCACCAAGAGTAAAAACGGGGATGATGGATAAAAAAACGTATAACGCACCAGTTCTGAGGAATTTCATGCAAATACAGGGTCTGGAACTGACTTGAAATCTTTTTCACCGCCTGATAATTGTAACTGTTTGGCAGGAAATTGTAATCAGGTCATTGACACAATATTGTCCTATTGGGTACTGAATAAATTTTTAAAGCACTTTGTTGGTGTAGTAGCCTTGATGCTTTACTCTATTCTTTATAGTAGTAGCGAGGTTTTGGTATAAGTAGTGTAGCTGAGCTCCTGTGAGGACCTTTAGAGACCTGATGCCCCCTAGTGTTATTACAAAACACAGAGAAAGCTTATTTTCACATCTTATATTTCAGGTATAATAATAGTAAAATAATTTCTAAAAATAATAATAATAATCCATCTAATAGTTGTCAGGAAATTTAATTCAAAACCACAAATGTCCAACTCATGGTGGTGCCACAGGAAACATCAGGGAATCCACAACATCTTCATCAACTAGGCACAGTGGATATCTGTGCCAAATTTCATGCCAGCTCGAGGAATAGTTGTTGAGCTATTTTCCAAAAATTTCAATGAATGAAGGCACTAAATGCAAAATTCATGGGATCCCCAAAGTCAGTAGGATCCCTTCCACCGGTGGCCATGAATCCCCGTTCACAGAAATCCGTCAAGGGGTTGAGACAGTTCAGTTTGGACCCAAGTGGTGGACCGACCAAAATACCAGCGGTGCCAGGTATATAATGGGAAAAATACAAGTACATTTGAAGGATGAATTTGAAATGTGTTTTTCATGTTTGAGAGTGGCTCCATGGTGGTTTCACGTTTTCACAAATGTGTCTTATTAAAAGACGATGCTAGAGGTCAGTTGATGTGGGCGCACAACTACAAGCTGCTGGCGTTCCTCGGGACCAGCCGACCGTCTAACTGGGCCCGTGTTCTTGTTCTTGTCTTACTGTTAATCTGTGACAGAGAACACCTCACATACGGTAAACCTGGGCTCCCTCAGGTGCACTTGTAATTGCTTTAAAAGTATTATGTAATGCGGACCGTGTTTTGTAATGATTAAAGTGTCACTGGTTCTGTTTATAACACTGGGTGAATGGGCTTTAATGAAAAACTCTGTGGAAGCTGACAAGTACCGGACCTTCGGTGACATGTTTTTATAAGAAGACTAACGTTATTTTCTCCTCTCCTAAAAAAACAAAAACAAAAAACCCCATTTGAATGGGAAACTAACATTTCTGTCTTTGTGTTTTCTTTCAGATTATTCTTAAATTTTATAAATGCCAGACCTGGCAGGTGAAGCTGGTCAGGATAAAGTCACTAAAATGTCTACGCTGAAAGAAAGCACACACCATATATTGGATTCTCCACTGTGTGACAGCAACTGCCATGTGAGGCCATGTCATTAGTCCTGCATCGCCCCCCATTATCCATTTTGGGTATTACAAGTGTAGCAGGGTTCTCTCTCCTCTTATAGATATAAACTAAGTGTTCTAAGGGGACGATTACACCAACGACTTTAAAACCAAATTATAACCTTGTTTAATCCTTTACTGATGTATGTATGTTCTGATAAATGCAATGGGTTTTTCAGATCTTGCTGTCTGCTGATATTATTTTTCCCTCTTCTGTTCCCACTGTCTTAATCATACCTGCTGTTTGCAGGTATGTCTTCAAATTATGTGTCATTTTGTACGCTGCACTTTCATTCATCCTTTGCACCATCATTCATAATTTGTAGCTCCCTTTGTTTCACAGCCTGTCTTTACTTTTTTCCTCTGATCCTTTTAATTAGTACAGGACAAAACCTTCCTTCAGGGCGGATGAAATTGTGCCTTATCTTTTATCATAAATCTGGAGCACTACTCAAAAAAGATCTCATCTTACCACCAGGAGTCCTGCTAAATGGCCCTAAAAGTTCCTGACATAGTTTTCATTATAATATTTTTTCATAATGCTGCTGAGGGTAGATCAGTTCATATCGGCTACTGACAAATAAACATACATGAGGAAAAATGTAACCTTTTCTATGGGAGGTAATAAAAAACATAATAAGAAATACTATAGATAGATGGATAGATAGATAGGTAGATAGATAGATAGATAGATAGATAGATAGATAGATAGATAGATAGATAGATAGATAGATCATCGCTATCATAAATACATATTCATAATTCTAAGTAGCCCACTCAAAGAGCAATTATCTTGTAAAACACTACGTTTATGTAGTTAATTTTTGATATTCTTCTCTTTTGGGATTTATGACTGTTGTGTTAGAGGCCCTGGTTGCATTTGTTGCCGTTACATCTGAAAATGAAGTTTAAGAATAACTATTAATTAGGTTAATTCGAGCCACCGTATGGCTCATGTAGTTTGGCTAGTTGTAAGTAGTTTAGCCGTAGTCCAGGCTGGCGTCTTTACTACTTTTAGCCATAAAGTAATAACGTCTAAAACGTTTCATCCCCGTTAAAAATGTGGTTTTCATTGTTTTTCCAGCAAAGTCGCGCTTATTTCGAAACGTTCGCAGTTTCCCCGCAAAGAGGTCACCAGAGAGTCTTAGCAGCGGGAGACGCACAAGTGCGCGCTCCGCGGCGCCGGCGCGCACCGCGATGAATCACGGGATCACGCCGGCGGGTTCCTCCGGCTCACGGATCCGCTGCTGGCGTCTCATCTCCCGCTACGCGCACTGTCTCGGGTCGCGTAAAGCGACCGCTGACGCAGCGCGCGAACTCTCGCGGGATTAGCGACAGATTCCAGCAAAATGCAAACACTTAGCTACTTCCGGGTCAGGAGGAGTCTGCGGAGGACGGGGCGACAGGTGGAGCGATCACCTGAGAGACTCCGGACTTAACGGACCCGGCCCGCCGACTGTTTAAGTAACCACGGCGGAGCACGGCGGCGGTGGCTGACTCCGCCTAGCTAGCTGACCGCTGACCGCTGACCGCTGACCGACAGCCGCCGGCCCGCGGGTCACATGAAGTGAATCGGACCCGGGGGGAAGGGGAGGTGGAGGATGGCGGAGCGGGATACGCCGCCGGGAGATCTGCCTCTGCAGTCGCCTACGGACGCTTTGGAAAGTTCCGGGAGACGGAGTTCCTCGGACGAGAACGGACACGTCGACAGCCCGGACGAGACCCTCTCCCCGACCTCGGTGATTTATTTCAAGGAGGCTTTAAACTCGGCCAACTTGAGGTTCGGCAAGGCTGGCTCGCTGTCGCCCACTTCGCTCCGTCAGTATGACTTCCAGATCGAAAGGATCGAGTCGAGGCGGAGAAGTAAGTGGCTGCAAACTTCTTCTAAAAAAGTCCCTGTGATCGCCCAGCTAGCGAAACATCCTCGTTTACAACCCAATGTACGAAAAACCCCAACATCTGTTCCCAGCGTTAGCTCTGCTAGCTTGCTACTGTAGTTAGCTAACTTCGGACGGTCCCTAAACAACTTCCCAGCGCCTTGTGACTCAAGAAAACCAAGACTGACTTATTTTAGCTGAGGTTAGCGAGGTAAAAAACACTATAAACTCTCATGTCAGTTGATTCTCCTCAGTTATTTTTTTAGTCGCCACGTCAACCAGCGGATATAGCTAATGTAAACAAGGTCGGTGGCTTGTAAACTCCTCCGCATCGACTTCTGTGTGCGTCGAGTCGATTCCCCAGACTCGGTTAATCGCTTCCACATCTCCACTGTATTATTATAAGTGGATGTATGCATTGACTATCTCTGCCATATAAGTGAAAAGGCTAAATAACCACACAATTAGGTTGGTTGGCTTTAGAGCTGCAACAATCAGTCGATTAATCGAACCACCGATGACACAGTTTGGATCGATTAATCAGTGCTAATCAATAAATAATCATTTGGTCTTTTTCTGGCGCCTTCTTCAATGGGAAAAGAACTCTGGGGAAATATTTTTGAACATTTTTCACCACTTTCCGAAGTTTTATTGACGAAATGATGAATCCATTAATCAATAGAATAGTCTGCAGATGAATCAATAACTAAAATGGTCCTTACCTGAAGTCGTTGGTTCCCTGCCGCCGTCAGTGTTAAAACAAAGCATCGAAGACTCACCATGATAGTGTAATATGAAACTATACACTGTCTGGGGTTTGAACCAAAGTAGAGCTGCCCCGTTTCACGGTTGACTAAAATTGGTCATTTGGATCTTGGCTGAGTAAGAATTTGGTTTGGTTAAGTCTCTTTATTTTTTTTCCTTACTCATGAATCATTTAGTTCATCTATTGAGCAAATACTCTTAACATTAGTTGGTTTTGGCTTCTCAGCTGCTTTTCTCTGTTTCATATCATTATAAGTTGAATGCCATTGGGTTTGAGGCTGTTGCTCAGGCAAAGAAAAACAATCTCAGTGTATCACCTTGAAAAATTGTAGTGGACACTTTTCACAATTTTTGGACGTTTTATTCATTGAGAAAATAAAATAGCCAAGGGTATACTGGAGTTTTGAGGACAAAACTACACCGATATTACGGCATTTAAAAAAAAATTATAACAAAGAAAGCCAATAGTAATTTTTTTTAAACATATCAGCAACATTGTGGATGTGGATCCCTTACTTTTGTCTTTTTTTTAAGAATTGTGACCAAGTCTCATGCTAAGTCACACATTTTTTCAGTGTAAAAATAAACAGGACACCGTTTTATAAATTACTACACGCATTTGTTAAGCATTTCTGTAATTCATTATTGTCAAATGAATACCACGATACTGATAAATCGGCTAATATCGACCGATGTTGTAACTTGGCCTGTTTTTTACTCCAGTTCTCAAAAATAATCTATGGTTTATTGATCGTTTAAAAAAAAAAAGTTGTCAGTTACCAAAATAAAATGGGATAAGATCAGTGTTTAGGCCAGAGGGACACCCTTTAATGAGCGTTAGATTTCAAGAAATCCTTTTGCATTAATATATGACAAAATAGTTCAGATTAAACTATTTGATCTGCAGTATTTCTTTAATGCAAAAAGCTGATCACTGAGGCATAGAAATCCTAGGATTCTCTATTATAGGTTTGGTCAGCCTTCATTAGACTTTTCACATAGCCCTTTTAAAAATTTAATAATAACTGATTGCAAAAGGACCGGACACACATAAAACAACAAGTGTGAATTTTTCTGGTCCTGCAATGACATCGAATGCCATCACCTAATAATCATCTCCTCATCACATCATGCTGGTGTCTGTCTTTTTTTTTTTTCTCTATAAGAGGTGATTTTTTTATTATTTAAAAAATATTTTTTTTTTGTTCTCCTAAACGGAAATTAAAATAACAGTAACAATTTGCACACAGGACTTTTGGCCCTGTTACCACCGTTGTACCGCTGCTGTTGGTGTGTTGTTGCCGTTGCGCTGCTGCAGCGGCCAGTTCAATAATTGCATTGTCAACTAACAGTCAGGTCAGGGGACGCTGTTGATGCTTGGTGAGACGGATGAGTCCTCTGCTGCATCATTAGCATCGGCTGGGTACTCTGGGGACCCCCCCCCATCGTCACCCCCCCTTTTTTTTTACGCATGCACCATCTGCTCACGTGACAGTGTGTTGCCGTACCCAGCACTGCTGTCAGCCATCTTGGTTAACACCCACCCCAGTGCATTCACTGCAGTGCACGGGCAGTCCAATCACAGTGAACCGGTGTTGAAGCTGACCGGAGGAGGGCTGTGATTTTTTTTTTTTTTCCCCATTCCGGCACGGTGCTCCTCTTGCATTTCAAATTCCCCAGTCTGCACAAAAAGGGGTAACAGGAGGTCAAAGCAAAGGAAAAAGAAGACGACGACCAAGACAAAAAAGAAGAGGAGGAGGAGGAGGAGGAGGTGGTGGTGGTGGTGGTGGAGGAGCAGCAGCAGCAGGAGCAGCGGCAGCAGCAGCAGCAGAGGACAGGGCAGCCTTTCTCAAGACGGCGGCGTATTTAAGTCAGTTGTAACAAGGGGGAGAGGGAGAATGCAGGCTTAAAGAGGAGGAAACGCAGCTCCCTTTCAGTCACCTGCTGAAAGCTGCCGTGGGCCTCCCCCCGTCTTGGCCTTTCCTCCCTTTTGTTTTGATGCTCTATTCATCCACTCTGATTCCCTCTCCTCTCTGACCCGATATTTTTTAAATTTTTTTTTTATCGATTTATTTATTCCTTTATTTTTGCGGGGGTCTTTACTGGCTTCTGGAACAAAAAACTACTACACTTGGTTTTTTTTTTTTTTCTTGTTTTTTTTTTTCTTTCTCCCCCCCTCTCCCCCCTCTCTCGTGGTGTTGGTTTTGCCTCACATCAGCTGAGTCATCATGTCTGATCTGACGCCTCAGAGCGAAACCCCGACTCCCACCACCGACAAGATCACCCAGGCCGCCCGGGAGACCATTTATCTCTGCAACTTTCGCGTGTCCGTCGATGGCGAGTGGCTCTGCCTGCGCGAGCTCAACGACATCTCCCTCACCCCGGACCCCGAGCCGGCCCATGAAGGTAATGTGACGGATTAGCTCAGCGTCCGAGGAGGCTTTTGGTGGGATCTCTGTTTTTTTGGGCGTGGTGGTGTACAAGCCCCCCCTCCCCTCCCCCAGGACACTACATGTTTCACCCAGTGAACTGCATGTAAAATGTCCTGGGCTTTTTTGTTTTTTTGTGGGGTTTTTTGTGGTTTTTTTTTAAGCTGTGTCATGGAGATGGGTTTTCATGTCCCTGAGTAACACAGCAGGATGACGCTGCTTATCTGAGCCAGGGATGGGTGACAGAACCAACCAGGAAGTGCAGGTTGTTTTTGTCAGGAGGATTTATTGTCTGCCTGTTGCCAGATCAAATTTGATATCAAGCATTTTATATATAATATCTGGTGTCTGTTTTCCTCAATCTTTGGAAATATTACAAACAGCAGAAAACAGGTTTGCCCTTTGCTTATTTAGATGCTTTTTTTTTCCCTTTCACTGAGACTAAACAGGAGGAGATGCAACCGAATCCAGATATTTACAATGTAAATTGCTTTTAAATTGTGGTGCATTTGCTGCAGTACCTATTGTGTATCTATGCTTTTGAATTTGAGGGAGGACACACTATCCGTCGCGTGCTCCTCTACTAGGAAGAGGGTCTTCCTCATCCCCTGCCACGCCTTCTAAAGCTCTGTACAGACCAGGCAGGGCGACAGGTTCATAGACCCCCCTTCCAAAAAGAGGGAGGTATTTGGGACTTTTTTTTTTTTTTTTTTGCTCAGCCGGTTGGCAGAGTCAACACTGCAGCACGTCATCCCTCCAGCTCAGAAGACGATTTATGCTCCGCTCTAATGATATTACAGGGGACCATTAACAGACCGTTACAGAAACATTGGCTCAGCTCACTGGCCTGTAAGATAAAGTCTGATGTCATGAGTTAGACATCTGCATTTCCTATGAGGGATGATCAATATTTAATTTTTCACCTGGCAATGGCCTTTTTTTTTTTTTTTTTAAATTCCAGCTGACATTTCGCTGCAGCGTTACCACAGTTTACCTGTCAAACTCAAACTGTTGGAGGCTCGATGTATTTCAAGCATTTTAACTCAGTTCTAAGTAACATGCAACATTTATGTTGGAATTCACTTTTCATAGGTGTTGCTTCCTGCATTTTGTGTTTGTGTGTTTGTGTGTCTGTGTGTGCGCGTGGAATGCGTGTGCGCATCAGGGGGAATTCTTGAACGCTTCCTTGTAAAAATACAAGGAAACTTTTTTAACTTGAAAGGGGAAATCTGATTTCCTTTACCCGTCACAGTTTTTAATAAAGGCAGAAATCGTGGTAAATAAAAGGATGTGGGGTTTTTTTGTTGTTTTGTTTTTTTTAGGCTTTTTGTTGGTTTCATATTAAATATGTGAAATATTATATCTAAAATTGACTTATTCTGTCCTGTTATTGACTATTAAATCACGCCTGATCTTTTTGATGTTAATCTTTTAGCATCTGAGACATGTCACATCTTATTTTTATTATTACTGCACATCCAGTGATGGAGTGAGCCTGGTCTCTAATGCGATATGGGCCGAATCAGAAGCAAGGAAGTCATGTTTAGTGCATTTGGTCTTCAGAGATAATTAAAACAGGACAGGAAATGGAATGGCCCCCATTCACCAGCTGCTTTCTTTCATACCAGCATTTTATTTCCTGGGTGTGTAAGTTGTATGCTGCAGTGATCAGGGCAATGAAAGACCTGATCTAGATTTACTCCATTTTAGCACCAATATGTCAAATTTGTGTGTTAATCACCTTTTTGGTTTGTATTCAGATCCTCATGTCCCGTATAATCGTTTATGCAGATGCAAACTACAGAACAGATTTATGAATGTTTGATAATGTAAATATATGCTCGAGGATAGTATATCCCTATAGATCCCCTCGACTAAAAGCTTCTCAAAGTGTATGTACTTACATAAATAATATATTAGCTGTATACGTATAGATGGATCATTCTGAGCATTAACTGCTGAGTGTATTAGCTTGGGCGAGTTTTGCCAATTTAACTATTTTCTCTTCCAAATCTCCCCCTTGTTGTAGTTTTTATACAGGTTTTGGTTTTGTGTTTGTCAGGTTTTCAGTGTCAAAAAAACATTTCCTGTTACTTCCTCAAAAACATCTGATCTTGTACTAAGGAAGGAAATACAAAGCTGTCTCGAACCCACCCCCCCCCCCCAACAACTCTAGATAAGTAAAGCTCCTGACTCATTCCTGCTGCCAGATCATTGTCTGTCTCAACATTCTGAACAGGAATTAAAGGAACATTTCCTGTTTGGTTGGTTGGTTGGTTGGTTGGTTGGTTGGTTGGTTGGTTGGTTGTTTGGTTGGGTGTTTTTTTTTTTAATTTTGTTTTTTTCCGGTCTCTCTTCAGATCCCAAGGATCCCATCGCGATTGAAAGGCTTAACCTGATGAACATGGCCAAGCTGAGCATCAAGGGCCTGATCGAGTCCGCTCTCAACCTTGGGCGAACGCTGGACTCCGACTATGCACCGCTCCAGCAGTTCTTTGTGGTGATGGAGCACTGTTTGAAGCACGGGCTGAAAAGTACGTATATCGTGCTTTGCACTGCCACGACGTCCGGTGGCATTTGGACCCTGACCACTTTGGTAACTGTTGATATGTATTTAGTCTAGGGCTGCCAATAACGACCATTTTTCTATCTCTTAATCTATTCACTCTATTACTGATTAGTCGATTCCACTAAATAATTAATTTTCCTCACAAAAAAAAGCAAAAACAGTCTGGGGTCCATCATCAAGAATTTATATACAAATAAACCGACCAAAGACTTGAGCCAAAAACCACTGATGACGTGAAGCAGCAACTATGTGGTGATATTGAAAGAAAACAGTTGTTATAATGAATTGAAGCATATAATAGCAGACAAAAAAAGCTAAAAACAATATATTGGTTTAAAATACGGATGTAGATGCATTTTCAGAGTTGACGTCATTGATTACTGGGACTAATCGCAGCTCTAATTCGCCTCCAGGATATGTATAAAATCATTAGATTTTGTTGTCCAAAGGAATATTTACAACGACATTATCCAGCCACTAATGCACATCCATTATATTCAAACCAACAAAAGGGACGTAAACTGGATTAAAATGACAAATATGCCTCTGTCAGTGTATTTATTTTTATATTTTCTGTAAATTAGAGAACTTCATGGTTAGTCTCTGTTTTATTGTCCCGAGCGATGACTCAGCGACCCAGATTCCTCAAAGTTAAAAAAAAAAGTGTGTGTGTAGATGTATGAATATATGTGTGTGTGTGTGTGTGTGTGTGCGTGTGTGTGTGTGTGTGTGTGTTTCAACAAATGCTGTCTGTCCGCCGGCAGCTAAGAAGACCTTCCTCGGGCAGAACAAGTCCTTCTGGGGTGCGTTGGAGCTGGTGGAGAAGCTGACGCCTGAGGCGGGGGAGATCACTGCCAGCGTCAAAGACCTGCCAGGCCTCAAGTGAGTCTGTTATGTAATGTCCCCAAAGAAGGCAGACAGATTCCTCCCAGTCATAACTTATGGTTTTATTGATATTACCAACACTTTTTAAAATGTTTGTGAACAAAACAATGACATAAAACAGATTTAAAGGCCTGGGAATGACCTGTTTTGGTGCAAGTTAACTCTGCCATGTGGAGCTCCTTTTACAAGTTGATATTGTTTATTTGAGATTGTAAGGGGTTTGTTTTTATGCAATGTGTTCCCAGCGCCACATTTCAAGTATATTCATATCCAGCTTCCCTGCTTTGGTAACAGAACGCCCTTGGGACGAGGTCGTGCCTGGTTACGACTGGCCCTGATGCAGAAGAAGCTCTCAGACTACATGAAGACCATCATTAACAGAAAGGACCTGCTCAGGTGTGTTGGTGTCAACGTGTTGTTGAGACCCAGCAGCATCAAAAATGAAAGACTTGTGGTTATTTTGCCATAATTATATTCCTTTTTCTGCCAGGAGGTGTGTAAGCACATGATGCACATTATGGCATTATTGTTATACACAGAAGGGAGGTACAGAATGACAAAAAGGTCATATTAAACTCAATGAATTCATGTACTTAATAAATAACTTCAGGCCTCATGCTCCCTACTTCTTTTCTATTTTTTATTAACTTGTATAATTGTATAACGGTGATGGTATCTCCCCCCCCGTAGCGAATTCTACGAGCCCAACGCGCTGATGATGGAGGAGGAGGGGGCCGTAATCGCCGGGCTGCTCGTGGGACTGAACGTCATCGACGCCAATCTGTGCATGAAGGGAGAGGACCTGGACTCTCAGGTTATTCTGCTTTTACCTCCACCGCAACACATGAGAGAGGGCAAAATCAAATGGGGGAAGGGAGGAAGGCGGGCGGGGAGGCAGGATTGGAGGCAGGAACATTTATACCTCTGAGTTCTAACACATTGTTCTGGTTTGTGGCATTAATATTTAATTTTTGTTTAGGTGAAATGTTTCAGATTTCTATTTGTCATATGACCTTAAAAAAAACTGACCGTAAGCGAGACAGTGTGTAGGTTTTTTTTTGTTTTGTTTTGTTTTGGGGGGGGGGTCATTTTGCTCAACAGCTGCGATGCAAAAATTTCAGAACCTTCGGTACCGTCGGCTCATCCTCGTGTACATTGAGATCCTTGGCGCTGCCGTTCTGACGCGAGCAAACAGTTTTCTCAAACTGTCGGGAACCTCTGCTTCGCGCTGTACAATGGTTGTCAGTTTGGGAACGAGGCCAGAGTCAGTGGGAGGACTGGCGGGTTTCCAGTTTGTCGTCAGTCATCATTACTCCAAGTACAATGAAGGAAAACCTCTCCTGCTACAAACCACTATGCTGAGCTTTAACATATAAGCAAAGAACTTTTGGGAACAACATGTAGTCGTGTTATTTTTGTTTTTGTTTTTTTTCCTTTTCCATGAGAGCTCTAGATAGATACTAATCCCCCCCCCCCTTACTGAACTGCCTCCACAGGTCGGGGTGATCGATTTCTCCATGTACCTGAAAGATGGCGGACACAGCAGTAAGAGTGCAGAGGGGTGAGTGCTGCTTCCTGATCTTTACACCCGACTGATTCTTCGTTATGGTCCATTTATTATTTTTTTTTTTAATCTGTCAAAAACTACGAACAGCAGCTACCAGACCTGAAACAGGGCTGTTTCCTCCTCTTTCTCTGATTGATCATGGATCTGCTTTTTGATACTATTTTAGGTTTTTACTTTTAGCTCTGATCTTAAAAGGGGACATGGAGTTCACTTTTACAGACCGGCCATCAAGTTAATAATTGTCCTTTCATTGGTGTCTGGGCTTTGTCCGCTTATTTTCTGAATGTTTCTGAATGAGTGGAGACTGTAGAATAGAGCTGACCATAGTCAAAATTTAGTGGTTGTTTGTTTGCTTTGCTGAATTTAGTGAGGATTTGACAGGAAAAAAAGTAGTTATAAATATATTATTTTGTACGACCAACAGTCCATAACCCAAAATTTACAAAAGTGTCAAGACAAGAAGAAGCAGCTAATTCTCAAATTTAAAAAGCTGGAACAATCAAATGTTTTCCTGAAAACTGACTCATACTATTAATCGATTATCAAATGGTTACTGATTAAATTTCAGTCGATCAGCTACTCAGTTAATCAACCAATAGTTGCAGCTCTGCTAGTATGAGACAAGCTTTTATGGGTGATTTAAGAAATATTAAATACCGACGACTTTAGTTTCTACACCAACACACTGTGTGGCGACTTACTTTCAATCTCAGTCTAACACCCGTGTATTGACCAGGCTTTGCCAGTAACTATAAAATATGCACCCTGGCTCAATTAGATGCTAAAGAAATATAAGTAGAACAATTTCTGTGAACTTATTTCTATTCCAGCTCTGGTTTTACAAACTCAAACATTTTCCTCATTATGAGAGTAACAGAAAATATTAGACATTCTTCAGGCGGCTGCCATCAATGATCGATGATGATGATGTTTGTTTTTTTGGGGGTTTGTTTGTTTTTTCTTTTGTTTTTTTAAATGCTACGATGTCTTTTCTCCGATTTTCCTCCATGTTTCATCCCCCCCCCCCCCCATTCCCTCTCTCTCTCCTCCCTCAGTGACGGCCAGATCACAGCGATTCTCGATCAGAAGAATTACGTGGAGGAGCTGAACAGACACCTGAGGTTCGTCCCAGCGACCAACTCGCTTCCACTGATGCGCGGCTCCTGGGGCTCGAGGACTAACGCGATATTTCTCTCTGTTTTTTTGTTTTATTTAGTGCATCGGTAAACAACCTGCAGGCAAAGGTGGACGCTCTAGAAAAGTCAAACACAAAGCTGACGGAGGAGGTGAGTCTCTCAGATTTTGAATTCAGATGGTATTTTTATTTCTGCATAAATACTTTTTCCTAAATAACTTCAGCCTTTCTGCTTCTCTGCACTGCGGCGGGTTTTGCTTGTTTGCTTACAAGGCTGTTTTGTTGACTCTTGTCTCCACAGCTCGCGGTTGCAAATAACAGGATCATCACCTTGCAGGAAGATGTGGAGAGAGTAAAAGAGGAGAGCTCGTATCAGCTGGAGTCCAGAAAGGTTTAATTCATAAAATTGTATTGTAAATTGTAAATTGTATTGTAAAATTATATTTTGATAAAGATAAAGTGTCAAACAAGGATAATCAGTGGCTGAACAGCCAGGCCCTAAGATGTTTTGACCGTGCTCCTGGTTGTCCTAGATTATCTAGATTATCTAGATTATCGGAAATTGTTCAGATACATTCAAATTCACTCTGTGTTATTAAAGAAGACCTTGGACCAGCATTAAAACAGTAAAGATGATATTTTTAGCTCAGTGAAAGACTAGGAAGTCCTTTAAAAATCTCTCCGACATCAATGTTCTTACTGGTTAATTATATGGGCATGGATAAATTTTCCTTTTGGCCGCTCAAGTTACAACAGCAAAAGCATCTATTCGGTCCTGAAGGTCGAGATGGAAAACTTGGTCACTGCACAGCTGAATATACTCACTGTTTTAGAAGTTTCAATTGAAAACAATTTCTACTTTGCCTCATAAACACGCTGATTTACTTGTGGATAGAAAAAAAAAAAGATAAGCCTTTTTCTATTTCCTTGCCAGATACAGAAAAATACTCCCTTCTTGATACCATATAACTGATTGGTGGCGATAATAATGTGTCACTTCCTCAGACTGATCATCATAAGGGCGCGCAGGACTAAACTTGGAACTGAGCATTATTTAAAATGGAAAAGCATGCTTGTGTCTCTGGAGTTAAATATCTAAACAACGTGCAGCACATTTGTAATAAAAGAAAAAAAATTATTTCTTATTTTATATTTTTTCTTCTTCTTCCTTTTTTCTTTAGGCGGTAAGAAGCGACTCGGCAGCCGACGGACAAGCGCTGGGTGAAACACGCAAGCAGCTCAAAGAGGAAACCCTGCTTCGATTGGTGCGTTTAAGGCCCGCAGCGATAATTCTTTAGCTCTGTCTAACTCTGTTGATACCGATCCTGGAACTGTGAGTCTGGCTTTAAATGCTATCACAGTCCATATTTGCAGATAAAGTTTCATAGTCACTGAGAAATATATTTGGTTTCAGTGGTTCCAACCACACAGGCAGACGACACTTGTGCCATTTCTAATTTAGGTCGAGCACGTATATTAGGGGGACAAGTTTTCTGGGTTTATTCTTTAAAACAAATCAAATATCTAATGTGCAAAACAGTCTGAACGTCATTTGATTTTAGAGTCACCGGAAAATACCCAAATTTCTTGCAGTATGTTTATTCCCTTAGCAATTAGGTGCTAGTTATGTTTTCAATCATTCTTTCTTTACATCTAATTCGGACCTTGTTGTTAATAGTGCTCATAACAGCTGGGATAAGGCTTATTGTACAGTATATAATCGACACTGAAGCCTCAGAAATTCGTCCACTTTAAACCACTGACTTCTCTGCAGTCACAACCACGACCTGTATATTTCCCTCAGCGAGAAAGTCTCCGAGTGTCTTACGGTCGTGAAATGTGCTGCTGCAAAGCTAAAGCCAATGTCTGTGCAGGACGTGGAGAAGGAGCTGGAGGTGCAGATTGGGATGAAGCAGGAGATGGAGCTGTCCATGAAGATGCTGGAGAAGGACATCTGCGAGAAGCAGGACGCCCTGGTGGAGCTCAGGCAGCAGCTGGAGGACCTTCGCGCCATCAACCAGCAGCTTAGCCACAAGTCGCAGGTAACGCCACTTTTTCTGATCCTTTGCCATCGCCACGTCTCACCCAGAGTCGTTTTTTCGAGAACTTGCAGAGTGTTGTGTTGAGCAGTCGAAGCTGATTTTATGTATAAACGCTGTGAATTACAGTTTAAGAACAGAAATTGTGAAAACTCCCAATGACCGGTTATTTAAAATCAAAATCTCAATAGTTTCTGTGTGGATAAAAAAGATTTTTTAAGGGTTCTACTCTGAAAGAAAGAACCAAGAATTCATTCTTGAAAAACAAATTTTTGTCCTGTTTAGTTTTCCTGATCAGACATCGGTGTCAACAGAACGTACTGGTGGGAAATAACTTTTAGATGGTTGAAAAATGTCACAGCTTTATTTTACCTGATACGACTGACCTTAATGCACCATAGCCTTTTATCGAATCAAACCAAAAACCTTTGAATATTCAGAATCTTCCATCAAAAGCTAAAAGTTTCAAAAGATGTGAAAACGTCATTGACGGCTGCCGTATTATATGTCACTTTGTGCGATCTCCGTCTGGTGAGATGCATTCAGTGAATAACGAGATACTTTTAAACAAGACTCTGAGGCCTTCCTTGCCCCAGTTCCTGTAGTTAGACCCTGAAAACAAACCGAACCAAATACACCATCAAACAACAACAAAAAAAAAGAAGCGCCAAACCTGACGCACATTGAGCCGCCGTTGTCGACTCGAGGGAGGACGCCGTTTGACTAACCCCGCACGTCTCCCTCAGAGCGCAGATGCCAGCTCCAAGCAGAAGAGTGACGCCATCGCTCGCCTGGAGGAGAAGATAAACCAGATGTCAGGGACCGTAAAGCAGCTGGAGAACAGGTGAGGGCGGCTTGACGCCACCGCAAGTGGCATTTTCGAATGATTGGACAGATTTGATTCTGTAATGGGATCACCTACCCTGCAAAAATCTCTTACCGTCCTGTTTCTCCATTTTCTCTTTCACTTTGATCATCGTTATTTTTTCCATCATTTATTTATCCTTTTTTTTTCTTTTTTTTATAATTTCTGGTTAAAATCAGTGAGAAACACATGGCGAAGCAGGCCAGAAACCTGAACTCGGCGGCGGGGAAGCTGCTCCAGCTGCAGCAGTAGCGGAGCCTCCCTTCGCCCCGCCCGCTTTCCTATTAAAAAAAAATGTTAAAACATACAACCCCAGGCCTAATATAGAAATAACCAAACTTAGGGTGTTATCTTTTTTTCTGTACAATGCTCCTTTTGTTGTTGAAAAATAAAAAAAAAAAAATAAAAAAATGAAAATAAACCATCTTCCCACAACCTCCCGCAGTGGCTCTCCAGCATCAGCTTTGAGTAGTGTGGACCGATTCCTTTTTAGCCGCCTCTCGATTCCCTGTGTTCTCTGATGGATGTGCTCGCCACATCAGGGTTATGCTGTTTATTTGTAGGCATTTCTTTTAAACAAAGAAAAGACAAATACCCCCCCATTAACGCTTTTCCGGCAAAGGTGAGACAGGTTAGATGGCTATGGTGTCTGTGGGTCCCCTGCGGACAGTATTTTGTTTTTTGTTTTTTGGATTTGACTGGCTGGTGATTGTTTCTGTGCCCGTGGGCACATCCTTGGGCAGGTAGTGGACGCGGTGTAATGTTATTCCAAAGAGTTCGACCACTTCTGGGGACTGTGCTCGAGTATATTTCAACCGAACAAAAGCTGAGAGAATTAAAAAAGGGGGGAAAAAAAGACGGATGCTGAACTGATATCCAAGAGTTTTTTGTTGTCATTTGCTGACCCACGTTTCAAGTGTCGGAGGCCAGGACAGGAGCGGGATACAAGTGAGACAAAAAAGGGCAAAATTAATCTATTAATTTTGAATTGTATGTGAACATAACAGCATTGGTGTAAACTGTAGTAAAATTAGGCTAATAAAACAATAAACAAAAAAACAAAACAAAAAAACCCAGCCTGCTTCATCTTCTTTGGCTAAAGCTTCCCTGTCGTCCGTGTTGAGTTTGGTTCTTCGGATCTTTTCTTTTTTTTATTTTTAATAATGTTTGTGTTGTGTGGTGTTGTTTTTTTTTTTTTTAATCCTAGTTTTTAAAGAGCATCCCATTTCTTTTCTTCAAGTTTTTTATTATTTCATCATGAGTTTATGTTAACCCGCTCACCCCCCCCCCCCAAAAAAAAACCCCAGATCCAAACAGGCCGAGAGAGAGCGGGATCTGGCCCTGGAGGCGAACCGGCTCTTCAAACAGGAGTTTGGGGACAAAATTGAGAGTCTGCAGGTGGAGGTGGAGCAGCTGAGGAAACACAGGTAGAGTCTGAGAAAATTGGCAAAAAGGATGCTGGGGAAAAAAAGAACTTTTAATTGGTCTTTTTTTTTTTTTAAGGACAACTCTAAATAATATTCTATATCTTTATTATTGTCAGCAAATCCTCGTCAGCTAACATGTGCATAAAAAAAAAAAACCCTACAGTTCCCAGCTGTGAAGGTGAATGATAATGTGTATTCCTTAGTTTCCATTATGGTAAACAACAGTTTTTCTCCTTTTATCCATCAGATAACAGAATACACTAGAATATGACAACTTGGGCTTCAGGGGTTAATGACTGGCTATTGATCAATTGCATTGTTTGATCACACGGAATAATGCAACCTTGCCACAAGGTTTTCTGTGTATTAATTACTTGCAGTTGGGGAGAAAAAAAATGAAAGCGATTAGAAACACTTTGAAAAAAAATTAGCAAAATATAAACTAAAACAGTGAGGGTCTTAAAACCAGCTTCTGACACAAAGTCCCTCTGAGAGACCAGGGTCACATGATAGAAAATGGAGGATAAGTCGGCGGGCACTGTTATGAAGTGAGGCAAATTTCCACCAGATTTGGATTTGATTATTTTCCGTATGATATGGAGTGAACCTGGGGCGTTTGAGGCCCCTCATGGTCTGGGGCTTCTGGGCATTAACCTTCTTTCCTCAAGCTGGCGATCGGGCCTCCGCAAGAATAAGATTCACTGCATTAAAGCCTTAGAGGTTGACACTGTTCACATTTCTGACAAGTGAACGTTGCTGTTGTGTACAGATTCACCAGCAAACAGGAAGTAAAGTTGGGTTTTGTAAAAGTCGAGTTAATGAGACTTTTGAATCTGATCTGATCGCGGTTTTGTAGAGTTGGCACCTGACTGCCGCTAAACAGTCCCGTGGTATTTTTTTTTCTGTTAGAACCAAAAGATTAAAATCATTTGCCACAGTCTTCCTTTGTGATCCTCCACATTTCCCCACCATCAGATCCGATGTCGTGAATGTAGAATGTACCAGAGGACACCAGTTTTCTTGGTGATGGTATTTACATTACAATTTGAGGACATTTCTGCATTTTCTTTGTAAATTATTCCTTTTCCTAATGCTAATCATTAAAATAAGTGTTACTTTGTTTTTTTTCTCTGTGTTTCCTGCTTTGCATGTGGTTGATTTTTCCTTATTTCAGGTCCAACTTGGAGCAGGAGCTGAGGAAAGAGCGGGAGCGAAGGAGCGAGCACCATGTCACCGCCGCCCCCAGAAGCGCCGGTGCTCCTCGCAGGGAGCGGAGAACCCCGGAGAACGTACCAAAAGTAGGTCTGCGCCCATCGTTCACGCCGAGGTAAATGACGGCCGAAGTCCAGGGCAGAGCCGTTGGCTCACGGTTGTATTTCCCTCTCCAGCAGCATCTCCCAGAATCCCCATCGGCCAAAAGGGAGAACGACCAGTTGCACAGCGGACAGGAGGACAAAACCAGTCTGAGCTCCAGCCTGTAAGTAGCTCAGAGTCCTCGGTTTCAGGAACAAGTCATTAAAGTTACGGGAAAATATTGACTTTTTAAAAAATTTCTCATTTCTCCACTTTTAAGGTCCTTGTCACATCACGAAGACGAGCAGGTGAGGATTTTACCTTTAACACAGACCTGCACGTGGCTGATTTTTTAAAAAATTTTTTACGTATTAAATGCTTTTCAAAGTCAAAATACCAAATAAGACCAAGCACATTAAATTCCAAATAACAAAAAGTAAAATAAAATCATTTTGCTGCTACCATTCCCTGACCCCTTCTCCTAGAAATGACGTTAAAATGCAGCTGATTTGCAGCAGTAGACACATTTTGAAGGAAGTCCAACCTGATTATGTTTTCTATTGTTATAATGAGGACATGTTGGGTTTTTTTTACATATTTTGCAAGTCGCAAATATGTTGATATTGAATGAATCAGTAAAATGTTCACTGACGGCGTTATTCATTTGTATTTCCTTATCCTTACAGTAGAGCATCCACTTGTAGTGACTCCAGCATTACTACACTTAGGTTTTTATGTTTAGACTCCCACAGAACCATGTTCAGGTTCTGGGAAAGATCCTGGTCTGGTTTAATGCAGAAAAGGTCCTGCCTGTCTCTAGACACAGCCTGTTTAATTACATTTAACCAAAGACACCATCTTACACTTGTCACGTCAATGTAATTCGGGGAAAAATTCACTGACATATGAAGATAATTTCTATGTTTCCTTACTTCTGATCACAGATAGCAAAGGGGAGAACTAGCGCTGAAGCACAATAAGTCTTCAGACACAAATAGCCACGGATTTCTTAAATTAACGCCACATTTGCCGTTTAATCCTCTGCAGGACGAGTCGTTTGTGGAGATCAGTCAGCCCTCCATGTGTACCATGTGTGAGCAGGACGAGTCCCTCCTGAAGACCAAGGTACGGCGATTTCTCCCTGACGGTTTATAACATTCAGGGCGTATAAACAGCTGAAAGCTGTAGCGTTCGAGTCTCGTCCCGAGCCCGTGTCCTCGTGGTAAGATAATACGAGGGAAATGGTTTACAAGTGTGTTGTTTTTTTCGACATTTGAACTCAAATCAATTTGAAAATCTGTTTTGAGTTTTAATGCAAAGTTTGCACAGAAGCGTTTTTAGACAAATTGTAATGTTTCTTTAATGTCTTCCGCCTCGTTTCTCCGGTGGCTGAAGACACAGCCGACGTGTTTGAACTGAACCAGCAGTGGTGTGACGTTCCTCTGTCTTTCTTTTCCTTCCCCAGAAACAGTGCAAGAACTGCAGCGGCGTCTTCTGCGAGAGCTGCGTGTCCAACGAGCTGCCGTTGCCTTCCTCCATTCTCCCAGAGACTGTGTGCACGGCCTGCTACTCCCTGTTATTGCAGCAGTACGCGTCCACGCCGACATGAGCGGGCTGGGGGGGGCAGGCTCGGGGCACAAACCGCCGGGCGGACGGGGGGAAAGGAAAAAAACAAACCAAGAGGCATTCGAATTCTCTGTAAAACTGGCACTGCGAAAATGCACTTTTTTTTCTTCGACTTTACGGCTTGAAGTCTCGCGGCGAGAGGAAAAAAAGAAAAAAGATCTGAGTCCTGGGTTCTGTGGGATCTTTTTAATCACTTTTTACGAGTCGGCAGTGTCCAAACGAAGCAGAGCCTGTGCCATTCAGAGAGGCAGCGTGTGTGCAGGTTTTCATTCTAGTCGAATACTGTTGTAGTCATAAACTCCTCTTTTTTCTGTTTGAAAGTGCGCGTTGAGCTGCTGTGGTAATTTATTTTTCGATGGAAAACCTGCATTTACACCGCTGGAAATGGTTGGACATTAGTGACCTTAAAAGAAATTAATAAAAAAAAAAAAAAAATAGGAATCATCTCATTCGTTTAAAAAAAACAAACTGACTTTCAACAGTGTCCACTAAGTGGATTCATTGATTTAAAAGGTCAACTGACAATACTTTTAACCTGAGTTTTAAAAAGACAAAAGGAAAAAACTGGAATTCAATGTAAATGGCAACCAGTTGAATTTCACTATTGTGCTCAACCAGATTCTGGGGAACAACTGACAAAACGAGTCAATCGCAAACACCTTTTTGACCAAATACACTGACATATAAAACCGTGGGACAGTGCTTTGGGACGGACCATGTGTTATATAGATAGTTGTCTATTTCGCTCAGTCCGGCGAGCTCAGAAAATTGTACAACTGTAACATGAAATTTAAGACAAGGAAGAGACAAATATTTAAGTTATATCACCATGTTATGATTAACGAAAGTATTACATTATACACATCTATCCATTACAGTATTGTATATATCTAGTCTCATATCACGGTATTGATGTGTTCAGACTGTAGAAGTGTCAAAGTTCAACAGTTGGGGAAAGATATGTTTATTTGCTCTCTTGCTGACAGTTAGACGAGAGGACCGATGCCTTTCTCGTCTGTCACCGGGGGGGGGGCATCTGACCAAACTTAAGAACAGTCTGCCCCCCGGTCGCCGCTGCGGGTTCGTGGGCCGGGGGCAGTGACGTCCGGGGGTTTTTACATGAGCCTGGACTCCGGGGGATTTGTGTCATTCTTACACTTAACACACACAACACTTCACTTCTCGCTTGTTCAATATGTGCGAGATTGTGGAGTGTTAACTGTTAACAGCAGCAGTATATATCTCTAGACAGACGCAGGCAACCCCCCCCCCTTTTACAGTCTTTATGCTAAGCTAAGCTAATCAGTTGCTGACCACAGCTTCGCATTTATCGCACAGATATTCGAGTTGTGTCCGTCTTCGCAAGAAAAGCAGGCGAATTATTCCCCGACATGTCCGACCTCTCCTTCCAGTCCACAAAGCTGAGAATCCCGAGCATATTTCTGGACTGTCGCTGGCCTTAACAGGATTTCTCTTAACTTCCTCTGGGCGTCTCAACCCATTCGGCACTTTTGAAACGCACGGCTCTGCCTGACTGGTTTGCGGTGGGTGCATCGGTGCATCTTTAGAGCAGCTGTTTTTACGTTTTGTTGATTCACATGACGAGGAATTAGAAGCTGAGCGAGACCGGTTAAGCCTTTTAGTCTCTCTTGTTTCGAAGCTAATTAACATGTGCGTTGGAAATGCTTTCGTAGATCAACAATAAACTTTTATTAAATTTTACTGGCGTACGACTGCGTTATTTCATTTGAGTTCTTATGAATTTGATTTCAGGTTATCGTTAAATCCCTCTCTGTAAGGAAAACCAGAAACTAATATCTCTTTTCAGAAAATATGAGAACATTTTTCAGTTTTCAGGATGTGATTTCTTTATTCCTTTTTAATATTTGGGTACAGAGTTATTATTTAAAAAAAAAAAAAAGCAGTTAAAACTTAACAATTTAACAAAATACTTTTTTTATCCAGCAGCCAAAGACAGTTAAAATTTATTTTTTAAATAGAAACACACAACTGATTTGCAGAACTCTTACCAGCTTTTTACTTTCAATTGAGAGAACTGAAAATAAACATAACGACATGAGTGTCATCAACATATTTGGACAGTACCATCTGAAGAATAACAACCATTGTGGTGCTAACTTAGAACAGTAGCTTTCATTCTTTGGTCGTTTTATAATTGATTCTCTGCATTTTGTGACATTTAGATGTTTCTTACACCTGAAATAAGTCCAATAAATCAGCAGAAGCCTGGATTCAGTTCTCATTTCTGTTATTTTTCTTCAGAAGTGAAAGTGATACTGTAGCTGCGCCAATACTAGGTTTCAGATTTTGGATGAAACTCTGCAATTCTGCCTCAGTTTTCAAGAACTGATTTAAATCCCCTTTCCTCATTTTCACTCGGCAACAGAAGCATGGACAGAAAAGGAGATGTAACACAGAAGACCTGAAACTTTAAACAAGGATATTTAATTCAGTGCAACTCAATCTGGTACAGGATCCTCAGGAGTTTCTTTTTCTCTGCTCTGAACTTTGGCTATTTTCCAAAGTTTCTGCCTCTTTACTTCCTGGAACATTTCTTCTTATAACATGTTGATTAAACTATTCTCAGCAGCTTTCTTACAAAATTAACATGCAATATCATCTGAATATTCATAGTTCCTAGGCAGCTTTTCTTGACATTATCTGCTGTGTTTTTATCTGAAGTTTGACACTGTGGACAACAGATTATAGGCTTTTTACAAAACTGTATTTAGTTCCACGTTTCAGTGCTAGAAGTCTTTACTAAAGTTCCTCAGAATAACACATCTTCACCATCAATTCCATTAATTCAACAAAGAATTTCCTATGGGCTCCCTCCTGCTGAATGAAGACGGCTCAGGTTGTTTCTTTGACACCAGAAATGTTTATTGTTTCGAGATCCTCGTCAGGCTGGAGAATGAATACAGTCGTCCTAGTTATGGGTCTGTGTGTGTGTGTGTGTGTGTGTGTGTATGTGTGTGTGTGTGTGTGTCTGTGCGTCTGCTTTCACCTGTGAGAGAAAAAAATACAATACAAATCACATTTGGAGGGAGGTTTGAAAAGTAACCTCAGCGACGTTGCTCCCATTTAAAAGAGCAAGATTTTATAAACGCATATGATTTTACAAAATAAAGGCGAGAGGCCAAAATGTCTTACGCTCTGGGTCTAATTCAGTGTCTCTCACCTCCCGTCGGATTCTGCTACCGAGTTCAGGAACAACTCGATGTATCTTTCGCCTGGAAAAACAGAGGAGGTGAAAATTCTTAGTCAAATTCTCACAGCAATGATTATTAAATATAAATGTTATACTGTAAATATCTAAATGAATTCTAATAATCAGTTTCTAATATAACAGACCAGAAAGACTGGGTGTTAGGGGAAAATATACCTTATACCTCGTCTGAGGCTGTACAGTCTTTCAGAATATGTTATTTAAGGAACATAAAATGTTGATAATATGAAACTGGATCTGCATCTAAATGGACAGAAATATCTGTAACCGCTCTCAGGAAAATGAAGGCTCCAGTGATGGACGCTGGCTTTTGGCCATTTATTTTCCTCATCATGTTGTACTGTATATTTCTATGTGCACCGATCACTTAATTGGCTGCAGGTACCAATGAGCAGAGGGAAAAAAAATTAATTAAAAATACATAAATGAATGTACAGAGACTTTAAACATTCCTGGCCTCGCTGTTAAAGTCTCACCTATGTGTTGTCTGTCCCTGGACATGGCGGCTACAGCGTCCTGGTGGCAGCTGAAGTAGACGTCGGCCTCGCCGCTCACCTTCCCGTCAGGGCCGCATTCGATCAGGATCTTTGACACGACCAGAGGGGAGAAGAACTGCCGGGGGGTAAAAGGGGCAAATTATCGAATCCGGTCAAGCGGATGCAACAGCACAGCCGGCTTCGTTATCTTTATTTTTTTATTTCTTTTTGATTCTTTTACCTTCACGATGTCTTCTCCGGACGCGTGGAAAGGAAGCCCTCTCATGTGGATGTAGTGGAGCGGCACGGATGAGCCTTGAGGGGAACCTGACGGGGCGGACACGTCGGTTTACACCAAAGTCGGTTTACACCAAAGTCGGTTTACACCAAAGTCGGTTTACACAGTTTTACGTTTTTTTTTGTTTACCTGGCGAGAACTGTGTCGATTTGTCTCACAGACGGTAAAAACGGCAGTTATCTTAAAGACCTCCTAGCTTTACCACTATGCACTGACCTGGTTGGGCTTTCATCTCTATTTAAAAACATCATAAAATCTTCCTATTTTTTTTTTTTTTTTTTTTTTTTACAAAATTTCACTCAAGATGTCTCTAAGAATAGAAGAGTTTGAAGCAATTTTCACTGGGATCTTATGTCCCCAACCATTACCAAATAAAAGATCTTGATTTGTGCTGCAACCAGACACAGGTCTCCACGGTTTATGTTAAACTCCGTGACGAAGTGCAAATATAGTCAACTGTTAATAATAAGTGATGGGAAAAAAAAGGGGGAGAAAAAATAAAAAATGAGCTGCTGATTATGCACCAAAGTCGCTCTGAGGAATTTAGAAAAATAAACATTTTAAGTCATTTTCAGCCTGATTTCGGTACAATTTACTTTCTAATAAATCCATTTATCACCCTTTTTAAAAAAAAAACAAACAAACAAACAAACATTATATCAAAAAACATATAATATAAAACCCCCTCACCTGTTTTGGGGGCGGACTGTGGGGCGGGGGCGGTCCTGTCTGCAGACTGGGGGCGGGGCTGAGGGGACGCCGACCTCGTCGTCTTCCTGCTCCAGCTGGAATAAATCTCGCCGCTGCTGCTGGGAAACACCTCGATGTACCTGCAGAAGGCAGATTAGCCGCGGGCGGAGAAGAGACGCTGGTAAAGTCGTTTAACAGAGATCAGCTTCTTGTGCTTCTTAGACAAAGCCGCTGTTTTGGTTTATTTTCATTTGAATTTTTTTAACGGTAACGTTTGCTTTCTGCAGCTTTCCTACCGGTTCCCTATGACATCTCTGTCCCTCTGCAGGGCTTTGTCGGCCGCCTCCTGGGAGGAGAAATGAACGAAGGCCTCCCCGGACCTCCGTCCCTTGTGGTCCGTGACGATGGTGATCCCGTTCTCTATTATATCCAAACCTGCAAATGGAAGCAGGATTCTGAGCTTCGCTTTTCCTACTCTTTTTTTTTTCTCAACATTTATCCTCCTTTGGTAACTTAAACCACAATTATTATTATTATCTATTTAATCACAGACCATGAATCATGAAAGAAAAAAAAAAAGATTGTAAGGTAGATAGGCAGTAAAATAAAAATGTCTCACTTTGTGTGCTAGTTCTTGTCTTGGAGTCTGATTATGCCACTGGATTATTATACAATTTTGTTTTTGTTTTTTTATTAAAAGAAAAAATAGATCACTAAAAAAAAAAATGTAAAATGTAAATGAAAATTGTGTCTAAATGATGCATGAAAACCTAAGTGGTTCAACTTTCTATCAATTTTTAACTTGTATCTAATTTTTCCACTCAATGATTCTATTCATTTATTCTGTCTTTCAACAATACACTCACTGACTCTTGATGGGAAATGGCAAAAATCAGCTTGACAAAAGCAGCTGTTGAGGGTGAGTAAACCAATTAAGCAGCACACACAGTTCAGCGGTATGACGACATGCTCCCAGTGTTTCCACCAGGAGCTTCGAGGCAGTTTTACCTGAGAAAAAGTGGACGATTTCGGCCTCGGTGCAGGCGAAGGGGAGCCCCCTGAGCCGCACCACCCGCCTGTCAGCCGGGTCCTGGATGGCTCTCCTCAGGATGGCTTCGGCGTCACTGTTCGTCACCTCATACACTGCAACAAAAACACACAAATATGGATTAAATCCGCGGATATGTTCTCGATCAATCGATTCACTGTTCCGTCTACAACGTGTCAGAAAAAAAGTGAAAAAAATTCCATTATAATTCAGAAAATCCCCAAAGCGATCTTCAAATGTCAGATAATGTATGATTAACGTGAGATATTCAGTTTACCATCACAAATCACCATTAAAAAGCATCAAATTTTCACATTTTAGGAGATGGAACCAGAAAAGGTCACATTTCTGCCTTGAAAAAACAACTAAAACTTAAGCTTGACCTCATCTTATTATTCAACAAAAGAGCTGAGGTATGGCTCAATTAGTCCATTGAAAGAAAATCAATCTGCAACTTTTTCGATTTCCTATTGTGTTACAGATGCACTGATACGTGCAAAAGTGTTTAGACTGGACTGTTGGACAGGATGAGTGTTGGAAATCACAAATAATAAAGAAAAAGACTGTAAATAACTACTGAAATGTGAGCCAGATTTTTTTTTAAAGTTTTCTAAAAGAAGCAGCTCGAGCTGCACCCGCGCGTTCGGCCATAGGGACGGACCTTCGACGTATCGTGGGCCGAGGTACTGCCGGTGCTTCTCCAGGGCCTTGCTGACGTCCTCCTCGTGCTCCATCTCGATGAAGGCTCGTCCCGACGGCCTCCCCAGTCTGTCCACGGTCAGGTGGATCCCCTTCACCCCGTCGCAGATCCTGCACTCTGGAGCACAGAGCATCGTTTCAGGGCGACAGTCTCGGAGACGCCGCATTTTTTAAATCTAAGATTGGTATCAACGTGGATCATTAATGCACCATTACTTTTTTTTTTTTTTTTTTTATTTTACTGGATGGCAGTGAAAGTCTCACCGGAGAAGAACTGCAGGAGTTCCTGGGCCGTGCACGACCACGGGAGGCCTTTTACCTGCACGATGTACACCTCCTTCCTCTCTGGCTCTGGTTCCGACTGGTAGGCCGGCAGCGGCGGGTATTCATCCTCGCAGGGGGCCTCCGCCTGGAGGACGGGGATGTGAAATACGACCGGTCAGCAACGCACTCGCCTAGATCGTCTGACGCCCGACCGACAAAAACTGAAATCACCTGTGGTTGTGTACTGTTACTCTCCTATGGAGGTTTGCACTGATAACCCCCGTAAAATTCATTAGCTGATCATACACTCGTAAAGCACTTTATTAGGAACTACTATATATTTTCCCATTCAGACAATCCACCAATCAGGTGGCAGCAATGAAGTGCATAATATCCTGTAGACAGAGGTCAGGAGCTTCAGTCAAAGTTCAAATCACACATTAGAATGAAGAAATTCAATGACTTTGACTGTGACATCTTAGTTGGTCCTGGTTTGAGAATTTCTGAAACCAAAGATCTCCAGGGATTTTCAAACAGGGCAGAGCTTTAACACAGAATGGTGCCCAAAGAAAAACCAAAAGAACTCACACTGCACATCAGCTCTTGGTGATGAGAGAGGTCGCAGGAGAATGACCAGACTCGTTGGAGCTGACAGACAAGCCACAAAAAAAAGCCAAAGCCAAAAAAAGCATCTGAGAAAGAACAACAAGCTGAACCTTGAGGCTGATGAGCTACAACAGCAGAAGAACCACGCTGGGTTCCACTCGCGTCAGCCAAGAACAGAAGTGTGAGGCTGCGGTGGACACAGGCTCAACAACACTTAGAAGATTAGGAGCGGTCTCAGCCCGGTCCGATGGAGCTGGACTTCTGCTGGGGCGGCAGATTGGCGGGTCGCAGTTTACCATCAACAGCGTGAATCCGTGGACTGAACCGGCCCTGTGTCTGGATCCGGCGGGACAGTCTTCAGGGTGTGGTAGAACAGACCGGCAGCATGAATGTGCAGCTGATTAATCTGCAGAAATTATGTGCTGCAATCGCGTCCATGACACAAATAACCAAAGGGCAAAGGGCAAAGGGAAGAAGTACCCGGCATTAGAGGGGTGTTCCTAATAAAGTGCTCACTGAGTGTATTTATAATCTGAGTTTTCAAAGTGACTGGATACTAAAGTAAGTTATTAAATAAACGTAATGGAATAAAAAAGAATGGGATTTGAAATGTAGTGAAACAGAAGTATAAAGTAGCATCAGACATGTACTTAGTACTTTAGTAAATGACCGTACTGCGGGATGTATTCCAGGCTTCACCTCCATCAGAGTGGGTGAAGCCCCCTGGTAACACTGCCCTCCACCTGGCCGCGACTCACCTCGGTGCAGAGGCCGAGCTGTCCGCGGGTCACGGCGGACTGGAGCCGGCAGAGGGTCCGCACACGGACCGCCTGGGCCGCGGAGGCCCACGTCCGCCGCGGGGTGAAGCCGCAGGCGGCGGTCGGCGCGCCGGCTCCGGGGGCGGCCCCGGCCCCGGTCCCGGCCCCGGTCCCGGCCCCGGCCCCGGCCCCGGTCCCGGTCCCGGTCCCGGCTCTCGCCGTCGCCAGCGTTACGTGTCTGACCGCGACGCACCGCCGCACCAGGAGCAGCAGGGACCTGCTGCCGCCGCGGGACATGTCTGCGCTGGGCTGAGGCTCCGGAGCGGCGGCGTTGGGGGATGAATTAGACCGACGTTCCTCGTCCCTTCTCCCGGTTCAGCCCGACGGTTCGCACGGTTACCGGGTTAGCATGAGGTCAGGAAGCCGGCGGTCACGTGTGGGGTCAAGGGCAGAGTTTACCGGCACCGTCGGTGCGCCTTCAACGTCCGGGTCACGCCTTTCAAAATAAGAGTCGAAGACTGAAATACGAGCGTCATAAACTCCAGGACCAGTCACCGCCTGTTAAATCCCCATCGACGTCTTCATCGGCTGATTCGGTTCACTCAGTCATCAAGAACCATGGGAAATTAATAAAAACAAAATAATATAAAGAATAAAATAATTATAGCTATATTGATAACGTAATGAGCAGGTCTAGGCAACTACACCAAGAATTCGCTGCTTTTTGTGTGTAATACACTTTTACTTCTCTTACCTCTGATACAATAGAAAAATGCTTCTAAACACGTCAACACTTCAGCAAAAATGTACCAGTGGAACTAGAAAAGTATTAGATAAATAAATACATTGCATCGGTGCCTAGACTTAATCGACGTTTTGCATTATAATTGATATTAGTAGCAGCAGTTGAAACGTCCGTATGAGACCCCATTAAAATCCTCTTCTCTGACTGGTGCCATTTTACTAATTTTAATTAGAAGGCAGAACAGGATGTAATGTTTATGCTCCTGCAAACTTGACGGTAATTTTCGACCTCAGCCACCCCCCCCCCCACTCGGCTGGTAGTGTTTCATGGACACTGCCCCCTAGAGGTCAGGACGACTTAAAAAACATCCCATGTTCTTCATATGTTCTTCATATTCTTCATGAACTTGTGAATTTTCGCCACTTTTGCTTCCAAAAAAAGCTCAAATAATAAATCAGTAATCGAAACTGTCGATTAAATATCCATCAAATGACTTAATTATTAATCAACTAATGTAAAAATATATGTAGTGGCTACTAATTAAGGATCAACCAATTAAGTGAGTAAGGTGAGGAGATGCCCTGTCACACAAAACAGACTATTCATCATTGGCCTGGAGAGTGGGACAGGACGTTTTAAAAAATCAGTATTTGTTTAATAACTGTTTTAATTCATATTTAACTGAAGCACATACCTCTTCTGCCTCACTTAAGTTTAAACAATTTCATCAGTATGAAAATTCAATACTTGTCACAACACTTTGCAGGTTTTGCGCTTGATGCAGTGAAAGTGATGCATTTTTTTTAAGTATACATATCAATCAATTAGTTTTTAGTTCTTTTCATAGATCATTACCTCAAATCATAATTTCAATTGCATATCAGCTGACTGGACAGGGCTTAGCTGAACAGTGTATCAATACTCTTTCATTTCCTAAGGATCCGTACCAGAGACCCACACCGTACCCACACTAGAGAGCTTCACGTCTGACTCTAGGTCTCTTACCAACCCAAATAGACCCAGACCTCATTCTGTCCCAAAGTATGAATTGACTTTGAGGGACCTCTACAGGTCAAGACTGGAATAGAAGTTTTGTTTAAATTACTTCATAAAGTACATCAATATAGAAACAGAATGTTGTATTTTTAATTGTTATTTCTTTTTATCATCATCATCGCGAGGCCAGATGCTCTGGCTGATGCAGCATTGGAGGTCAACCAGGAGAACGTTGAGAAGTCCTCGCAGATCTGAGCATCCAGAAACCCGCTGCACCTCTGGTCCACTGATGAAGATGAAGGTGTGTTTGCAGCTTCAGTTTTCCTCAGTTCCATGTCGCCTCCATGGTCTCCTTTATGTTGTGGACCAGGGTTTTCTCAGGACACAACTTGAGGAAACTTGATAACTTCCATTTGTTGTAGACAAGAATGATTCAGTGTTTTAAGGAAAATCGTGAAAAACTACTTCCGATCACTGTACTAATTGGGACTCACTTTGCAACTCAGCACACCTTGATAACTAAAAGCGGGATATCGGTTCCAAACTGTGTAACTGAAGATCTTTCTCTTCTTTGAGTCGGTTTAAGAAAAAAACTTAAAATGCAAATAACTTGGACTATCAGTTTATTGTTGCTTTGAGATGCCTTAACGTAACGTTTGTCTTTTTCATCTGTTCTCTACCAGGTGGCCGTGATCTGGCCTGATTGAGGGAGGACCAGTAAAGAGGGACCATGAATATGACTCCTTCTCTCTTCTCTACTTCCAGACCTTGACAGCAGCTGTGTTTTTGCATGTGATGAATGTCAGGTTTATATTTTGTCTTGGTTCAGGTTAGAGGGAAGAGCCAGGATCCTACGACCCTTTGTTTGGTGCGGTCTGGATGTCTTTCCTTCTTCTTGTTCACTTTGGCCGACCCAGCAACTTGTTGTTGGTTTAAGATTCCTCTTGATTTGTTGATAAACTTGAATATTCTTTTTGCAACTTCTGACTCCTTTAATCATTTTGTGAATAAGCCATTTTAAAGGGTGGTAACACTGTAGATACAAAAGGTTTATGAAGACTACCAGTGTTCTCCTTTTTTTCTCTTTTCTATATCTCTTGCCCCCCCCCTTTTAATCTTTTGTTTTTGATATTTTTTGTTTTTTCCATGAAGTTTTGGGAGGAAACTACTGACCTCTAATGGAGATATAATCAAGAAAGAACCATGTGGAAAGAGCCCAAATTATGATTCTGTGTATGAAATTGTCATTTCTAAGTTTTGCAGTGAAATCTGACAATAAAGGGAGGTACATGTTTTTCTCTACAAACAGAGGGACATAGAGTCTGATTTATTTCATTTATAACGTGAAGCAAAAGAAATCCTCGTTAAGACCATGGTTAGGTTTTGACAGCCCTTTCCATTTTTTAGACAATACATCGTCATGTGCAGCGGGGACACAGAGCTTTGTTGTCTTTAGACTTTTCTCAAGGACTTTTCTTGAACTAATTCTTCGAAGATTTTCTTTTATGCTCTTGTTCTTTTCAATCCTTGATATAAAGCTGAAATTATTCTCCTGTAACTTTGCGTCTATGCTTTTATTATGATGTGGATGAAACCGTGGCTTCCACCGGAGGGACCTACCTTGACATCTTTGCTGTAATAATCCCTCGGAGGAAAGTATCTGAAGAATTCACGTGTCCACAAATAATGTTTTCATCTTAGAGTCTGGAAACTCTGCAACACCAAGCTGCTTCTCTTTTTCTCACCCATTGCTAAAATCCTATTTTGAGCCGGTTTGAAGATGCTACATATTTGTATCTTTCCAAATCTTACACCGTTTTAATATTTTAAATCCCAAATCTAACATACACACTGGTATTCAATCCATTTTTGGTTCTTAGTGTAGGTCTTTACCTCCAAAAAAATCTTCAGTTGTGTATCAGCTGACTTCGTCTTCAGTGTCTTTCCACTTTGCTCTAAATTGTGGATGGAACCAACACTGGACAGGTCTTAGCTGAGCAGTGTATCAATACTCCTTCATTTCCTAAGGATCCGTACCAGAGACCCACACCGTACCCACACTAGAGAGCTTCACGTCTGACTCTAGGTCTCTTACCAACCCAAATAGACCCAGACTTCATTCTGTCCCAAAGTATGAATTGACTTTGAGGGACCTCTACAGGTCAAGATTGGAATAACAGCTTTTAAACTTCATAAGGTGCATTAATATAGAAAGTACAAAACCATAAACAAGTGCAATCTGATCATTTATATATATATATATTTGTTATTTATTTTATCATCATCATCATCATCATCATCATCATCATCATTGCGAGGCCAGATGCTCTGGCTGATGCAGCATTGGAGGTCAACCAGGAGAACGTTGAGGAGAAGTCCTCGCAGATCTGAGCATCCGGAAACCCGCTGCACCTCTGGTCCGCTGATGAAGATGAGGGTGTGTTTTTAGCTTCAGGAAACTGCTTTTGGAAGATGTAGTTTCCCAAGCTTCTTAGATGGTTGGCATGCTAAAAAAAGACAAAATTCCCAGTTTTCCTCATTTGTTCTACACAGGAATATCTCTGCGTTTTGTTGAATGATGGAAAAGTCTTTCAGATCATTTTAGTATGTACTAATTAGAACTGACTCTCCAAATGTGCATAAATGGCTGTCAAAAAAGTAACTAAAGATCTTTGTCTTCTTGTGAGTCAGCTTAAGGTAAATAGTAAGATAAAGGTGTTGACAGCGAATGTTGGGAAGCATCTTCTTCAACATTTGTGTCTTGAAAACTTACCTTTCAGGAAAGTGCTATTCCTCTGAACGGGGCAGAGTTTTACTGGTTTGAGCAGAGGGTGAGGACTGGAGCTTTTTCTGGGCTTGAGGGAGGTTGTTGAGAGAGTGACAGGTGTGTATGAGCAGGCTGGAAAGACTGCAGCTCCTGTGGTTGAGAAGCAAAAGCTGCTTTGTGAGAGGGATTGGTGGAGTCGGAGGACAGGTTGCGAGAAGCCGAAGAAGACTGCTGGAGAGTGCGAGGAAGGTCCCGCGCAAACACGGGCAGAGGGAGGAGAAGTTGAACGTCCGACATGCGCAGTTGAAGAGGAAGTGCCGGAAGGTCGAGCGGAGGCTTGGCCTTGCGTCCCGCAGAGGTCAAC